>CM025634.2:4689226-4709422 GCA_014621495.2 Entosphenus tridentatus | reverse complement strand
CCCCTCGTCACACATCGTCACAAATGTCTGACCCCCCCCCCCCACCAGGTGCGTGACGTCCTTTATGGACGGCCCAGAAAACAATTCATCACAACAGAGAAAGGCGATACTGCCTTAATGTGTGATATGCACTTTCAAATGGAATACATTTTACCCTGTGGGGAAAAAGCCTCACTGGACATATTTATCAGGGGTTTGAGTTCACTATATTTGTTTATACGGATGACCCAGTTTAGCGAGTTTCCCAGCTATTTTACAAAGGGAGATCCGCGGTGCATTATCACAGCAAGAGCAGAAAAACACAAAAAAACTTAAATATTGCACAGAACAAGTACAGGGTTCTGAGGGTATATTGCATAACTAACAAAGCAGGCATTTAATGGTCACAAACAACACACATGCGAATAAAAAGTGCAGATATGAGTGCAAGGGGTACCAGAAAAAGTTAGGTACATTTGAAAATAATCTCTATCTTTTAGTCTCTATATTTTAATCAGGAGGGTCCTCAGTATGGTTGGCCAATTCAAATACTGCAATGAGTGTTTGGTAGCACTCTGGACTCGGGCCCTTCCCGGCCATGTGTTCTCAGAGGCCACGTGGCTTAACCGCTCCAGAATCTAGGAAACGATCGAGAAAGAACAGAGGCAGTGAAGGGAGAAGCGAGAGTTTCTGTCAAGGTCGAATCGTGACAGGAAAAGTCACGTTTGCAGGCTTTGACGAAATTGCCGGTGCTGTTGGGAGCCCTTTTTATGCGCAATTAAAGGCGTCCTGGTTGAAGTTGTACATCGGCTGTTGGGAGTTTCCTGTGTGGCCCCCGAGAGAACAAGTTCGCGTGCTGCAGGGGCTGCAAGAGACATGTTAGCAGTAGAGAAGACGACGCAAGTTTCGGAGCAAATTTTTATTTTTTTTCAAGTGAACCACCCCCATGTGCTCGACAAAGATCACTGCCAAGAAGAGCTAGCCAAGGTGGGAACGGTTACAAAAGGACACCTTAATTAACGACGTCTAGGGGGACAGCCAGTGGGGATGAAGCGTGGGATTTGGCCGAGGCCTTGGAGATCGATTTGGTGGGAAAGAAAAACGATGAGATTATTAGAGGTGGAGTAAGAGATCAAGGGACAAGGGTTGTTGAAAAGGAGGAGAGCCATTTAGAAGGTTCCAGAAGGGGCATGGAGGATTAATGAAGGGGGGCGCGACATGAGCACGTGGCTTGGCTCAGGAGAACGCTTCCCACGACTGTGTGTTGTGTTTCTGGTGTCACGACTGACCATGGTCACGACCAGAGGTCGGCAACCTTCGGCTCTTTAAGTGAACGCTTCGTGACCGTTATTCATGAAGGGCCGCCGTCTCGTATTCACCACCACAGTGCATTGCGGCTCTTTGAAATATTAACGGGTTTTTTTTACCCAATTCGAAAAAAAAGCTCTTCTTGTTATGTTGGTGACTGACCCCTGGTCTTGACCGTAGAATATACATTTTGACTTTGTATAACGATTAAACTGGAAGTGGTGTAAACAAGAAATTGCAGGGCTACGCCTTTACCTTTGAACGATTTGTATCAAAACTCCAGGATAATAATTACACAAAGTATATTATGAAATAAACTAGATCATTTACACAAACCAATACTGCAGTGGTTTTAATGACATTAATTAATATATTATTTAACATACACTCAATATACTACATACCCTTCGATTACAAATGAAAAACCTACCGGTCTTAATGTATACACTCTACAGTACTATAATATAAACATTGCATTAATTCCATGAGCAGGTATTTCACGTAAAATATTTTTAATGCAAATAAATAAAACACGAATGAGTTGGAATGAATACATATAACCGTTGCATTAACTCAGGTTAATTGTCAACATAAACATTCAGGAGAAATGCGTCATATTCAGACATGTACACAAGTGAATGATTAGTACAAACTTAAACCCTTATTACAGTGTTGTACAGCAATGAATTACACAGGTAAATAACCAGTCATCATGAGAAATCGAGGTTAATAAACATTGAAATACCGCATTACAGTATACAAAAGCAGTGCCATTGACAATCGCTTATTTATTGTAACACTTACATTTTTCAGTGCTAATGACATTCTGCTCTAAATACTTTAGTGTACATATACAGTATAAAATCATACCATAATTAGTTCACACATACTGTCAATATACTGCATACACTTTATCTGAATGCGCAGTGAATATAAATACCTATATTTACACAATCTATATAAAGAGTAAGAATGCATATGCAGCATATGCATTACAATTACAAGGCTTAAGAATTGATATTGTACTGAAATGCTATTGTACTAATTTATTATTTCGTTGTTTGCAATGTATTGTTTTTACATTTGTTGGCAAATGTATATTTTAAATACAAATGACATTTTATTCAAAGTCAAAATGTATTTTTTTCCATTCTATTTTCAATATACGATGCAGAGCCAAGACCATGATGGTTGCCTATTGTTGTACAATTTTGCTGGACGGTAATGTGCTAAACGGGCCCAAAGGTGTTCGTGGAATGCTTACTGCCTATAACGTCAGGCAATCCAGCAGCATTTAACAGGGCACACCGCTCAATAGACTCACAAGGTTCACACCATTTCAGTTTTAACTGGTTTTGCTGTTTAAACAAATGCTGCTGGACATTGGTCAGTAGGCGAAACAAACGCTTGTCTCTTTATTTTTTATTTCTATTTCTTATATTGCTAAACCTTTCCGCTCACACTATATTTGTTTTTCAACAGTGTTCATTTCAGAAAGTATGCCATGTTAGTTTGCCCATCATTGGTAATCCTGGTTTGAAACATGTAAACTCGATACAGGAAAAATGTATTGCTCAATTACATAATTAAATGCAGTTTTTATGTGTATGCACGACTAGCAGGAATGTATCCAGATACACGTAACTCCACTCATGGGTTTGTAGTGTTCCAAGTGTCACCTCCAAATAACTAAAGCCCAGCGTTTGTGGTCACATAAGTTGTGTACTTAATTTTAAAACTCAAATAACCCCCTAGCAAAAGCAGATTAATCTGGAGGTTATTTCAAACTCTGCTTTGTTGACATTGTAAATGTAACCTTTAGCATATTTCTATCAATTATTCATGGAGCTTCACAAAGGCAGACCGATAGTTTTCTGGCCTTGTTTTAAAATGTGCACGGCGTCACGCATCACAATTACATGGATGCAGAGGCAGGCATCCTTCAATAAACATCTGGTTACTTGAATACATCAGTTTATGTATATTAATAAAGTGTTGTGTATTCAGTATATGAACAGAATGTCATTCGGAAATTGTCCTACACAATTGTATCCCAATCACACAAGTATGGCATTCTGTACATTTTAAGCACATGTTGTGATTTCCACCTCGTACGATTACAAAATATATGAAAAGCAGTAAATCTGTCTTGCTTAATCTATTTACACATGCATCTCATATGCTGCTCAAAAGACCAATATATGAGGTGCTGTCTATTCTGACAGCATACAGTGAGGAATAAAATACTGTCAGGGTTGGAAAGTGCTTAATGAACGTATACGGAAGACTAAAGCAGGACGTTTTTCTGTTCTCTTTCTGCAAAAGAACATCGTTGGTTTTCGACAAACTCTATTTGAAATATTAACATTCAGCAGGCTCTCAGTTCCACTCCTCTGCAGTCAGACCCTCTGCCTGCCTGTGCACTCGCCAAACGGAAGTCAACGCCAAGTGTCCGGCTAGCAAGCACTATGTTCTATTGCTGCCACCACCGCTGTCTCGCTTTTGGCAGAAAGTGCACTGCACGCCACCCGTCAGGTCGCTGATGACACCGGCGTTTATAAGCCCGGCAAGGAAGAGCTTCTCTCCGTCTACGTTATGCATGGGTTGTGCCTTCATGGCGTCCATGCGCACGTTCTCGTAGTAATGCAGCGGCGCATCCGGCCGGCTGAGGTCATAGCCGAAGCCAGCCAGGCTCACCTCGTCGCATAAGTGCGTGGCGAAAACCACCGCTGACACGCCGAGCGTTGGGATGTTCTGCCACCAAAAAAATAAAATCAAGAGAAAGTACAATTGGGTTAATTTTAAACATTCTTATTTATTCCGTAAAGTAAATTGTGACATTAAAATGTCTCTCACGGTATTTAACATTTAAGAGGCAACTTTTATTATCTTTCGTATGAAATTGAATAGGCATAGTTATTTTAACACGTAGGCTTTCGCGACCAATATATAAGACCGGGAGCCAGAGCAGAGCCTCACCATTCTGGCGAATTGCCCGATGATGCTGGATGCAATTACCAGCGAAACGTCACAGTACTCAAAAATTGGAAATGTTGTGGTTTCACGCTTCAACACACCGGTGGGCTAAAGCAGTGAACTATTTGTCTTTTGTCAACGTGCCACTTTTTATTGATTGGTCGTGTCGGGTGGTGGAGGGTTACGACACATTTATAAATAACGCGATCTAAACCCCAAAAACGTTGATTATGAGGCATAGTTATGCAAAGGTGTAGCCCTTCAATTGCTTGCTCATGTCGCTGTTGGCAGAAGCGCATCCATCAAAGGGAGCTCAAGAGAGCCACTCTATTGGGCATTTCGGCCTACTCTTACACACTGGCCAGACATCTTCGAAGAGGGAGTACTGACACTTATCTCACCGCACGCGATTTGACGATCTATTATGGTGTGTCAATTTATACTGTTGGGTGGACAAAAGCACGTGCATTTCTGAAGCTCGCCCATTCTTTTAAATGTACGCACGGTGACATATTTTACACACTTTAGTTGAAGAATATTACTTAAGCGTTCATTTTTTTTCTTCCACATGCATATGATCATTGTCAAAGAATGTAAAAAAAAAAGTTGACCGATCTGGATCACAAGAGGTAATTTTACCTTGTCCCAACCCCAGATCCTCTTTCTGGGTTTTGGATATCCCAGTAGATCCATGGAGGTCTCACCAATGATCTCGAGGTTCAGGATGCGGAACTGCGATGGTCCCAAGGGAACTCCGTCGGCCACCGACTGCCAGAACCAAAGTTTGGTCCAGAGGCTCTGCGCATAAACATCAAGCTTCAAATAAATGCGGATATGCATATCTAACATCTGTGGTTGGCTCCCACTTGTTCAAGTACGGCCAGGGAAAATGGATTTGTTGTGGCCTGTAATATATTGCTCAATTAATGTGTGTAACTTGCTCGTAAAGTGCACTTCATAACAGAAGCCAACCACTTCAGTTATTATGGCATAAACAGCAATATACCAGAGTCTATAAATATGCTATCCACACCTTATGAATATAGAATCCCTAGATGGTTGGCAAGTAGTGCCTTTTGACATGTATTATTAGCTGACAAGTAAATCCAGTAAAGGCAACTCAAAGGCTCACGAATAATTTAAGGGACAAATTGGTATCTTTATCTATAAAATTCATAAGTGTCTGTCCATCTGTCCGCTCTACATCTTCCAAACGGTACATGGGAGGAAAACATACAGACAACTGTTTTAAACGTTCTGCAAAAATATCTAACATATATAACATTCCCTTATGATTTTTATTACTGCTTAAACATGCAAAAATAATGAGATCTGTCTGGCAGGCAGCTTGCATCTGCTGCCCTTCTTCTGCGTAGGTGGTATGGTCCAGACTAAGTGGGGGCAGCCGGGTGGGGGAAATGTTGCATGCACGCACACACACGCCTTGGTAGTGGTTATGAATGTGAAAACTTAATTTGGAGCTTTCGTGACTGCAGGAATTACTCTGGTTCTTTCGGTAAAGTCACGTATAAAGAGAAAATAATAGGGTGTTGACTGTTATGTTAGCCCACTCTCTGTGTTGTATTGCATTATATGTCTAAGTTTACTAGGTCTGTTTTCTATTTCATTTATACCTGATGATGATTGCTTGTGTTGCAATCGAAACGTCGTATGCTATTATTTAATTTATTATTTTCTCTTTACACGTGACTTTACCGAAAGAACCTACGAGTTATGAATGTGACTATAATGTGCTTATGTTTGTGGTTGAAATGTGGTTATGCGGCTGTTGTGGTGATGGTTGTGGTTATATTGCGGCTGTTGTGGTTATATTATCCACGATAACCTGGAGATAAAATTTATTTTCGCGTGACTCCTCTTTATCGGCGAAAAAAATCGCCGTGATAAGACTTTTTAAAGCATTGCGGGCATTGTTTAAGCACCACCGTGTGTTTGTGCATGAGCACAAACATGTGGTACTTCAATAAGGGTGCGAATAATACTTCTGTATTCTGTATGAACGAGACATCTGCAATGGCATGAAATTACATGTCACGTCATGTTTTTTTTTTACCAAATGACACAGAACCTACCACGTGCTCTTTCTTGATAATGGACTCAAGCCACTTGAAGTCCACTCCTTTGTACATCACAGCAGCAAATATTGAATCTGGTTTATACTCTTCCATTGACTTTGGTGCACCCTCTGGATACGTGATCCGGACAGTTGTTTTGCTTCCAACGTCATTTTCAAACTTTATTATAGGTGCATTGTTTAATCTGAAACACAAATTTAATGTTCTAGTTAGTCATTCTGGTAAAACATTCATGTTATTCATTCTGGTAAGGGTTACGGCATTATTGTCCTTCTGCAAACATCAGAAGTCATAAAAGCCCTATATAAAAGTCAACATTGTCGACATCCAAATGGGGCACCTTTACACACAGATCACTAACGGGACCACCATCATACCGAATCACGACGTCAAAGTTATCGAGGAGTGGACCCAGACCCGTCCCTCGCAGATTTCCACCGCTCCCGACCACCACGCAGCGACGACACACTTTAGGGGGCACATTCCCTTTTTCCGCCCCGACCACGGGAAGACCAGTCTCTGGCATCAGGCCCAAGATTGCCTCTAGGCTGTCTCGCTGCCCTCGAAATCCAAAGGGTGGATCGTAGCGCAGGCCTGTGGCCTCTTCACTCTGCATCTCAGAAAGGTTCTTGCTGATGAAGGGCAGCAGCTCGGGGTGGAAGCGCCCCGGGAACAGCTGTGTCATGAGATCACGGGCAAAGCCTGGCCTGCAGGGCTCATCCAGCACTCGTTTTGTGAATGAGTGCAACACCTACAAAACACATTCAGGATAACAGTCAATTGTATCGAATAACATGCACTTAAAATGTGCATGACTTGAAGATCATGAAATGCCCATCACACTTGAATGCATTTGAATATATATATTTACATGACGACACCCAATATCTGCTCATCTTCTGAATGGTAAAGTGCAACTCTTGCATGCTTATTGTAAGGTTGATCTCTTAAGACTGTGTTGTGCCACGTTGGATGTTATACTTGTGTTAGTGTGTGTGAAATAACAGGGTTTGCTGTGAAGTGGATGTGCGGCTATTAATATGCGCTGCTACAATTCTAGTTGCTAAGTGGAATCTCGTCCATCAGTGTTATTTGGTATCTGTAAAACTGCATGCACACGTGTCGGGTGGTGGCGCGTTTCACGACACATTTATATATTTACGCAATCTATCCCAAACAAAAACCCCCTTGTATTATGGATGATATTGGTAGCGAAAGCATACGTCTTAAACATACCTCTAACTGTCTTGTACCAATCTTGTAGTTGTTCCAGATATCTGTCTGGATGTACTTTGATTGCTGGATTAAAGTAACGTAGAAAAAGCAGACGAGGCACCCAGCAGTCACCAGACCTGGGAACCTGGTAAAGTAAATTATGAATAATATTAAAATCACACCAGTCACAAAGAAGTTATATATT
Source organism: Entosphenus tridentatus (assembly GCA_014621495.2). NCBI lineage: Eukaryota > Metazoa > Chordata > Hyperoartia > Petromyzontiformes > Petromyzontidae > Entosphenus > Entosphenus tridentatus. The sequence continues at coordinate 4,701,643 of CM025634.2, read as the reverse complement.
GCGCATTAAAACCTAGAGTTAACGCTACTTTATAGGTGACACAGTTTGTAGTAGTTTTACATGCTCAAACGATCACAGGTTGTTAATCCAGAAAATTATATCCGTAAAAACATCGAAAATACACAACTTTAGTTTAACACGCAGGCTTTCGCGACCAATATTATCCATAAGAGGTTTTTTGGTGAGATCACGTAAATTTAAATGCTATGTTAGACCTGCCACCACCCAACACAGCCAATTAGTAAGGTTTGTTCCGTCAACAAAACATGCCAATTCGTTAGTAGTTCAGCATGCCGGTGTGTCGAAGAGTAAACCAATCTTGTGGGTTTACAATTGGAAATGTTGTGGGTTTACTCTCCAACACACCGTTGTGCTGAATTAGTAAATTGCCATGTTTTGTTCACGTGACAAACCTTACTAATTGTCTATGTCGGGTGGTGGCAGGTTTAAGAACACATTTATATTTACACGATCTAACAAAAAAAAACTCTATTATGGATACATAACCTTAATTACCAAATGGTGGCAGACATAATGGTATATTAAGCTAGAGAATGTTTCATAATTAGAAACAACGTTAACACGTTGGCTGCAATACGAGCCACCATGGGTCGTGTGGCAGCCAAGCCCTCTTGGCTTTTTCCCTTATTCTCTCTCCCCTGGTAGCCAAGAGCATGTCCAGGGCAACAAGGTAACAACAACAGTCACTGGCGAGTCATGTGGCGCCTTATGAACCACGTTGGAATGTATGGCCGTCAATGTATTCATTACTGTGGTTAAATGGAACTTTTTTTTATTGAATTCTCAAATGTTGTTTTCAAAAACAGTAAATCCCACATTGTTGAACGGTGGGACTAACTTTTTTTTACCTTAACGGACTAATACAAATTTGCATTTTCAGTAGCATGTGCAGCATAATAGCATTCACCATGAAATAACAATCTTTTATGTTACACACAATTTGAATAAGATTCGCACATTTGTCTTATGCCCCACTCTCACGAGTCCAATCCATCACGAATGGAGTAGTAAGCTCTTTAGAATAACACTGCTTTAAGTCTGTTGCAAAACTGGCTCAGACTCAAGATAGCAATACCCATTCAATCCGCACCATCCGATGCCACCCCCCTCTCGTCAGATGGCCAATAGGCCGATAGTCCAAATTATGATTGAATTAACAACTTGCGATTGATATCCACACAGCACACAGATGCCACTATTGTACGCGGGTGCATTTGTTGCAGCAATTCATAGTGAAGGAATCTAGTTTGAATCGTGTAAAGGTGAAGGTGCAGCCCTACAATTCCTTGCTGACACAACTTGCTGGTGGAAGGGCTTCCACGAGAGGGACCTCCAGAGAGCCTCGCCAGAGGCAGTTTGGTCTACTCTTCCATGTCCAGACATCTTGGAAGAGGTGGGATTACCCACACGTTTACCCCACAATACGCATCCTGCCAATCAGCTAACTTTTAAATATAATTATGGTAGATTAACATTTTGTAATTTCTATTGAAATGTTTTAAACGCCGTATGTTGAAATACATCAGAATGCGTTGAGTAATAAAAAACATAAATCTACAGTTTTTCTAAAGGTAATACAATCTGCTCAATGGTTTTCCAGTAATGGTCCTCAAGACAAAGTCCACCACTGGTAACTGTGCTATTTTAGATGCCAGGATTTTAAACGACCCTGTGGCCTTGACCGATGGACCGACACACGCTGAGTTACTCACCTGCGACACAGAATCGGACGGCTCAGCATTGTAACGGCAGACTCGGGGTGTCAGGTTGTGCTCGCACAAAGAAAAATAGCGTCTTGTGAAAAGTGTGTTCACATTCCCACGGCTTCAGTGTAACCTAATTTGAGACATCTTCGGTGAAACAGGGAATAGAAAACACACAGAGAGATCACATTAACACGCACATTTCACTGGCGTATTAACATGAAATCTGCCAGGATAAAAACATATTGTTAAAGTACACAATTGTAAAACATTACTCTATACTGTATATCACGGTCACAAATATCCCACCAGATGAGCCTTCTAGCGTCTCTTAAAAATTATGCTGCGTATGTGTAGCAGGTTGCAATTCCTAATTATTTAAGCAGCCATGGAAAAACGGCACTCTGCCAGGACAGTCATGGTTTGGAAGACAGGCAGCAAGTTGAGGAACGAGGTCCTTCATGTCCGGGCATTGACTGAAGCCAGTGTTTTTTGCAGAATGGCCAGATAATGTGGAAGGCCATGGATTGCAGCGTGATGACGAAGGACAGCAATCTTGAACTCAATCACTAGACTCATTGGGGAGCCAGTCTGAGTATCTGAGCTTGTAAGATGGTTTTGTGTGAACTTGGCAGATACCTAGGAATGGCGCATGACAAGTCAGTCTCTGAGGTTTAAGTTTCTGGCTAACGCCCTCACAAGAGTGGTGTTACAGCAGTAAAGACGAGAGCTGACAATACTGCAAACTACGACGGTAGTTGCGTCGGTGGGAATCAGGAATGGCGGGAAGTGTTAGGTGCTAAGATGGTTGTTAAATGGCTTAATTATAATTGTCCGTTCATAAAGTAGGATTGACGGTGAGACGGCCTGACAGGGATGAGAGAATCATAAATGAGCAGACTCGGATGGTCTGCGGCCCAGAAATAAGGCATCCGACTTGGATGCATTTAGGTCATACAACTAAAACCAACATTGTAAATCTGTTGTGCAGTTGTGCAGAATTGAAGAACCAGAGCTAAATCTGTGTAGAACATTGTCAGCACACGTGATATTTGATGCCATAACTGTCAATGAGGCAGTCAATGAGGTGAGATGTAAGTAGAGAAAAAGCAAAGGGCTAAGTAAAGATCCGCTATGCGACCCAATCAGTGCTTGTGAAGACTGCTGATACAATGTTTTCCACATTTTAATGAAGGTGCATCCACATAAGCGCAATGCCATTGATGGAGAAGTTAGTCTCCAGGCACTTTTAAGGGTTTAGTACTTGTTGATGATGTCAAAAAGCAGTGGAGATGTCGAGCCCAGCCAATGTGATGATGGAGCTGGAACCATGGGCAAATATGTCTTGGCTAAAGCAGTCTCCATAGAGGGACCTGAATGGTAAGCCAAATGAAAAAAATTAACCCGTAAAAACTAAGTTTTTCACTATAAATCCTTTATATGCGTGGCGGCTAGAGTCCTCTCGTCCTCTGGCTTGAGATGGCTGCCACCTATGGGTCAGATGATTGTCTGGCAGCATTAAGCAATTGGTAATTAAATATTTTAAAAAAATTCCATAAACAGTGTAAAATTTTTGAATTATTTTTTCACAAAAATGCATTGTCACACACAACGAGTCTGTGTGCAAAATGTCAGCTCGATTGGATTACGGGAAGTGGGTTAAAAAACGACTGAAAGATTTGCACGGTCCTAAGCAAACAAGCAAGCGAACTTAATATAAAGGATTTAATAAAGGATTTTAAAAAGACAGAAATTTGGGTCGAGGACAAGGCTGGGGTGTGAGAAGTGAAGAAGGTGGTGGGAAAGTTGGAATAGTCGTTGGTTGATCATGAAAGGCAGAGATGAATGTCCTAATGGTGGTCCTAATGCTGGTAATTTTGTTCCAAATAGATAGAGATTTGTGGTTAGGGAAAAATCAGTGTGGTGGTCACGCGGGGAAATCTATGAACTAGGATGGTGAAGGGCTTTGTGTATGGACCAAAGTTGGTGGGGATTGATCAGTGGCAGAGATCATACAGCGACTTATATTGTAAAAAGGTAGACTACTATATTTATCCTTTACACATTCTGTAGTTCAAACTGGTAGAATGTACAGTTGTTAGTACAGGTGTTAGTAACAATTGTTAGTAACAACTGTACTGTATTGATTCCATACCTTCTAAAATGAACTTCAATTGTCCATACCACAACAAGGCTAACATTGGTTTCAACATACGTGTGACAAGCATGTTAGCTCAAAGTGATATTTGCTAAATAATTTTCCGAGGCTTGATGTTGATTTGCTGTAATGTTAGCACAATTTCCAATTTCATAAACTAATTTAAGAGGACTGCGATTAGCACAAAACAGAGTTGGAAAAATCTCTACGAGTAAGGGGCACATAAAACTATGGAATGGAGTGAAGAGGTGATATGCATATTTATCCAGATACTGTATGACCACTGTTTTTAAATAAGTCTAAAATACAGTACTGTAGTGTATTGTCCGACCTGACTAGGGGAAAGGTCAACTCCTATTTGGGGTGCCATGATGGCGAGACGTTAACTACCTCATCTGGTATGCAGAAGGTCGGGGGTTAGATCCCTACCCTGACGCCTGCTGTATATTTGGAGTTTATGTTTCTCTCCCTGTATTCGTGTGGATTTTTCTCCGGGTCCTCTGGTTTTTTTCCCTCCACTTTTAGAAACATGCGTTTAAGAGTATTTGCCTGCTATAAATGTGACCAGGTCGCTTCTGAAAAAAGGCTATATAGCTCAGTGGGCCTTACCTGGATAATTTAAAGTTTAGTTAGTATTTACAAACCTGAGCCAGTGGTGACATTATGCATTTCTAGAGCAAGAATGAGCATATCACCCCTGCCATAGGATTATTCAACTTATCACATCGTAAAAATATGGTCTTGATTTGAAGCTTTCGTGACTGCAGGAATCCATACTCTTTGGTTCTTTCGGTAAAGTCACGTAGGTATAAAATAATAATAAATCACGACGTTTCTGGCTTTCCCACCGGATGACGGATGCTTGTGTTGCACCCGAAACGTCGTGATTTATTTTATTTTATGCCTACGGGACTTTACCGAAAGAACCAAAGAGTATAGAAAGATGGTCCTCTTAGACGAGTCTAGACCTGCTCAGCTGTGCAGGTGGAAGGTCGACACATTTGAACAACCCCAGAGGAAATAAATGTGACATTTAACAGGAATTTTAATTTACAAAATTCCACTTGCAAGTTGCAGACAAACCACTATGCTACCCAGACAGATGTGTAACGTAAGTCGAGTTTTAATTCAGCGATAGGACAATCATATTTTTAAGGCAGCTACTTTAAAACTGACTGCTCATAACACGTGAAGCGAAAAAATGTATGCGTACAGGTACAGACACACTGCGCTGACAGCCCCAGTGTCTACTGGGAGAGCGATAAGGTGTAACAGGCACCCATTGTCAACTACTGTACCATAAATCTAAGGCCACAAAAGATGTTCTTACATGTATGCAATAGAATAACGAGAAGGAACAATTCACAATGCCATATTTAGAATATAAAAAATATGAAAGCCACGTGTGGCTAACACACGTGTGAAAAGGAGTTTCCATATAGCGTATACAGTACTGTGCACCATACGCCACATACACAATAATGTAATGCCGTACAAATAGGCTTTTGCACACAAGGAGAAACTTCAGAAAGGCTTGAGAACCAGGGTTAAGAAGAGAAGGATGTAGACACCCACTTTGCTCTATATTTAGCTTTGTCATGTGTTCACTCAAACCACGCATGCCACAGACAGCAACACATCGACAGATCACAATGGATCAACATAGCTGAGAGATCCGGAGTATGCTGATGATGCAGATTTGATATCGTTTGGCAAGTTTTATGTGTCGTTTGACAATGAGCTATCAATGGGATACTTGTACACGATATTTTTTTAACACGTCGGCTTTCACAATTGACGTTTGGGTCAGGTCGTGCGAGTAAAAATCAACAGCCATATAAATGTACCACGTGACAAAACATACAAATGTATTTATTATTGCTTCGGCACGCGGTATGTTGGAGAACATTTAACAACATTTAACAATCTGGAATCTTCTCCGACATACTGATACGCTGAAGCAATAAACAAGATATTGCCACATGATTGTTCACGTGCCAACTTAATTCACTTGGCTGTGGCGGGGAGAATAGAGGGTGGATCACACACACACACACGAGCATTTTACTCACACAATCTGACCAGGTCACCGATGAATACATATTATACAGTATATCTGTAACTTGTTTTTAATATTGCTGTAAAGGTGGTTAGCCATTTAAAGCATTTTGCCCCCTTTCACGCTCTGCACACTTGCATTGCTACATACTGACCTGTGTGGTGAAGTATAGACTGTAATAGACTATTGGGGCAAGTGCTGTTAGCGAGCACCTATTAAGGCCGGCATGGCACATGAGGGGGTGGGTGGCCAGCACCACCCCCGGCCGCCTTTGTCTCCCCAGTGGCGATGTTTCTTTACACACCGTACCAAGAACCTAATTTGAGGCTGAGTCGACCTAAGGGAGGCCCAAGACCGGTTCAGATACTCGTTATTGGTAGTGTTAGCCGTGAGTGGGAGTCGAACCCGGGGTCGCTGGTTTCGTAGCGCAGCGCGCTAACCGCTGCACCACCGCTCCCCACTAGTATCGTCAAACAACCTCCATGACAGACATGCCGTGAGAAGACTTTCCATCAATGGATGAACTTTAAAATCACAAGCTGCAGGCAGACTCGAACCACTAGGCTACCCAGACAGATATTTATTCCCCAGCCAGATATGTTTTCTCATACATTCTCAAACCCAAATGTTATTATTCAGGCAGGCAAAGTACAGCATCAGAATATGTATTTCTACTGAAGGAATCCGATGAGCACGCACGGGGACTTCGACGTGAGATGGTTTCAGCAGCTGACAGGACAATGCAGAGTCGCGGGTACAAAGGTCAAGGGGGCACCCCACCACCGGCTTTGCCGATCAGAAAAACAAAACTCTCCCATCTCCAGAACGATACAGGTAAACCCATACGGTTTACCTGTATGCCTGTAAATGGAAACTTCGTTTTCAGGTTCAAACGGCGTACAGCCGTTTCAATAAGGGAAAACGAATGTTTTCTTGTCTATTTGTTAGTGTTTCTCCCTTGTGATGGGACTTTGTAGGATGGACTTTGAGATTTAGAAGGGCACGGAGTGACCAATACGGTCTGAGTTTGTCTGTAATAAGGGAGGGCACTGATAAGGGATTGACAGGTACGAATGACCACCGTCAATTGTAGATGCCACCAACGCTTCACAGGCGCTCTCTGTCGTTTACAGGATGTGACCTTTGCAGCAGTCATGCAGGAAAATGTTCAAACGAATGGACATCCTCTCAAATAAAAAGAAGTGAAACCTCAAAACCCATTGTCTTCCGCTGATGAAAGACTGCTTACCAGAATACATCATATTCAAACCGTTTTGGCCTTCCTGCACTGGCTTCCTGATTCACATAGAATACAGTTTAAAATACTGTAAAGGATAGCCGACACAAGGTTGCAGGGGGTTCATCTTTTATTCCTTTTTTCCCATCCACAGCTGTCCCCAGCCGTCCCAATCTCGCCAACCAAACCCCTCTTCCTGCCCGTTCTCTCCCTTGTATCTCCTCACTTGCTCCTCCCCCTTCTCCTGTCCCCGTCCCACTCCCCCTCCTATTGGTGGGAATCCTTCCCCTGACACCCCATCACTATTGTCAACTTCGAAAGCAGTGAAGCATCTTGCCCCATCCTACATCATGGACATGCTGCACCCATATGTCCCCTCAAGGTCCCTAAAATCTGGGGGATGCAGATCCTCTCTGTATTCCTAGGTCGAGGTTTCGGTCTATGGGTGACCGAGATTTTGTCCCGTGTAGCTCCCAGGCTATGGAACGCTCTTCCACGAGACATCAGGATCTCCCAAGTCTGTGGACGATTTAAACATGCGCCTTAAAACCTATTTATAAGCTTCCGCTTTTTAAACTTTAAGTTAATTTGGTAAATGTTTATGCTGAGTGTCTGCTGCTGCTGTGATGGAAATCGGTATATACATGGAAGTATCATTATTATGGGTAATAATGACCCTTCAAAGCAGATGTTATTTTACTGAAATGTTACCTAAATTACGCACACATTGCAATCAAGATTACATGGACTGTACACTATGCCCGAATTGTGTACATTTGTGACATTCGAACCGATGACAACACGGCGTTATGACAAAGTGAAGACCACTTAGCTAACAATGCCGTAAACCGAGATTGACGGCAAGAGGAAATGCGTAACCCCAGATTAATTGGATGACTGCGCGCGCATACAAATTGCACGATCGAATGCCACGTGAAATCCCACACGAATAAATAAACAAAATGTCCCCTCCCCAATTGCAATTCACCATCACAGCGAGCACCATTTACAGCATCAAGCCGGTGAGGTGGCTGTTGAATCCCGAGTGTGCCCGCAAGTAACCGCTACGGTAGCGACCAGGCCGGCATCGACAATTAATTTCAAGGCTGAGTCGACCTAGGAGAGAGGGGGCCCACATATACCGTGCATGTAAAACGTGACCACGAACCCACAGCAGACGCCCATTACGTTGATAAAAGTACCGCAAACACGTGCACGGACGCATGTTAAATGTTGCACGTGTTTAAATTTTTTTTTTAACTAAAACATTACGAACACACTGATAAATAATACGTTCAGACGCAAATAAGAGGGTTCGTGTATTGTATGTACTGCGCCGTATTGTATACTCTTCGTGAAATACATGACCACGCGAAACGACTAATCATTATTTTAAGTCATGCCATCCCTTTTTAATCTGATGGCCCTCGTCCGTTACCTGCTGGCAGCAGGAGAAAGTGCTGCCAGCCAGCTCCTCCTTCATGAAGATGTATGCAATGAATGAAAAATTAACCCGTAAAAACAAAGTTTTTCACTATAAATCCTTTATATGCGTGGCGGCTAGAGTCCTCTCGTCCTCTGGCTTGAGATGGCTGCCACCTATGGGTCAGATGATTGTCTGGCAGCATTAAGCAATTGGTAATTAAATATTTATTTATTTTTCTTTAAACAGTGTAAAATTTTGGATTTTTTTCACGAACATGCATTGTCACGCACAACGAGTCTGTGTGCAAAATGTCAGCTCGATTCGGATCACGGGAAGCGGGTTAAAAAACGACCGAAATATTTGCACGGTCCTAAGCAAGCAAGCAAACTTAATATAAAGGATTTAAAAAAGGCATGCTTCCCGTAAACGTCACCTGCTATTTATGTATCGCGTTCCCTTTCCAGACGGCGGTTAGCGACGTGACGCGTCGAGTTTGTTTTACTTCTCTTTGTGCGACCCACCGTCGACGAACGCTGCGACGCCAAAGTAATCTCTTCAAAAGAACACCCTCTATATACGTGCATTAGACTCACGATGGCTACTCACAAAGCGACACATTCACATCCGGCAGTGGATAGACGAGGGCTTGCACGTGAACCATCACACACACGTATAGAACCATCCAGCAGTGGATAACAACAAGCGATGCACGTGTACCATCACACATGTACACATTGAACAAGCAGTGGATTGACAAGAGGGTTGAACATGTAAATAAAGAACCATCAGTGGATTAGCAGAATGGCTGCACGTGTACCAACACACGCACATATAGAACCATCCAGCAGTGGACAAACACAAGGGCTAAACATGTACCAACACACATGTACACACAGAACCGTCAAGCAGTACATTAACACAAGGGATGTACATGTACCAACAAACGTACCGCAGCCATCACGCGTTCCCTGAAGAAAAAAAAACGACGTAGAGCCGTGCGCCTCCGCAGCAAATTGAACAGAACGACGACGGAGGAGGAGGAGGATTATTAATCCACGACGACGACGATGATGTTGCCACCGCCGCTGCTGCTGATGCTGTTGCGGGTGGTGTCCGTGCAATCAGTCACGGCGCCTTCCTCTGCTCCTCTGCCCGTCGCAATGCCGACAAGGCAGGGGCAGTCGCGAGCATTCGTTGCGGCGCTGCGCTCGCTGCCTTTCGCCGCGCTCTTAATTATTCAACTCAGCCGACCAGCGGACGTAGCTCCCCCCCCCACCACACACACACACCAAGAGTAACACCCTCATTGCTAACGACACGACGTATTTGCACACACCACACACACACACACGGAGTGACGCGTGTGTGTGTGTCTGTGAACAAAGGAACCCCGTGATGGTGCGCGTACGGCTTGTCTCAGATGACCCCCCCCACCACCGCACGCACAATACGCGTGGTTCGCCCCGAGCTCAAACAACGGACCCTGTGATGATGATGATGCTGCTGCTGCTGCTGCAGAGGGCAGTGCTCATTGCGGTGGTGGGCAGTGATCATTGTGATCATTGCAGTCCTCGTTGCAGTGAACAGCGCTCATTGCAGTGAGCAGTGATAATTGCAGTGGGCAGTGATAATCGCAGTGGGCAGTTGTTATTGCAGTGGGCAGTGATAATCGCAGTGGGCAGTGATAATCGCAGTGGGCAGTTGTTATTGCAGTGGGCAGTGATTATCGCAGTGGGCAGTGATAATTGCAGTGGGCAGTGATAATTGCAGTGGGCAGTGATAATCGCAGTGGGCAGTGATAATCGCAGTGGGCAGTGATAATTGCAGTGGGCAGTGATAATTACAGTGGGCAGTGATAATCGCAGTGGGCAGTTGTTATTGCAGTGGGCAGTGATAATCGAGGGGGGCAGTGATAATCGCAGTGGGCAGTGATAATCGCAGTGGGCAGTGATAATTGCAGTGGGCAGTGATAATTACAGTGGGCAGTGATAATTGCAGTGGGCAGTGATAATTGCAGTGGGCAGTGATAATTGCAGTGGGCAGTGATAATCGCAGTGGGCAGTTGTTATTGCAGTGGGCAGTGATAATCGAGGGGGGCAGTGATAATTGCAGTGGGCAGTGATAATTGCAGTGGGCAGTGATAATCGAGGTGGGCAGTGATAATTGCAGTGGGCAGTGATAATTGCAGTGGGCAGTTGTTATTGCAGTGGGCAGTGATAATCGCAGTGGGCAGTGATAATTGCAGTGGGCAGTGATAATCGCAGTGGGCAGTTGTTATTGCAGTGGGCAGTGATAATCGCAGTGGGCAGTGATAATCGCAGTGGGCAGTTGTTATTGCAGTGGATCAATGCTCATTGCAATGCGCTGCGCTCATTGCAGTGGTAGATGGTGCACATTGCAGTGCAGAATGCAGTGGGCTGTGCTCATTGCAGTGGGGCGCAGTGACCATTGCAGTGGGGGGCAGTCACCATTGCAGTGGGGGGCAATGCTCGCACAAGACAAAGCCCCCCCCCCCCCCCCACTGTGTAGCCTTAACAGAATGTCGGGGCAAGTGCTGTTCGCGAGCATCGCCTACGAAGGGCCGGCACCGTGGCACCTCCGATGAGCACGGTGCGAAAGAAGTTCAACGTGCAGCAGAGGTCGCAACCGGGTACCCGATACCCGTACCCTACCCGATACCCGGCTACCCGTACCCGGCCAGTTACGGGTACCCATTTGCGACCCTGGTTGCGGCCGGGTACGGGTAGGCCGTGAGTCACTGGTGAGTAACCGTTTGTCACTCATTTCGGGTAGGGTACGGGTAGGGAATGGGTACCCGTACCCGGCCGGGTACGGGTACCCATTTGCGACCCTGGTGCGGCCGGGTACGGGTACGGAATTAAAACTCGTTTGCGACCTCTGACGTACACGAGACGAGGGACTGGGTGGCCAGCACCACGCCCGACCGCCTTTGTCTCCTTGGTGCTCACACACAGCACCAGGCACTCGTTTGAGGCTGAGTCGACGTAGGGGAACACCTCGGTCCGGTTCAAATATTTAGTGAGTTTGAATCAGGTTTGCATCGCGGTGCTCTAACCAATGCGCCACCGCTTCCCACGCGTACACACACGCGGCACACACAGATCCCGTGTCACCGCACTAGACTGTTGGGTGAATGGTGTCCAGTGAACGTGGGTGCGTGTTCGCTCACAGCACACGAAACACAGAGAAATCGCGTGCAGCCTTGGGACTATGGTGCCATTAGCGAGCAGCCCTCGTACAGACCGCAAACGTGGGGCACGAGTCGAGAACCACGCAGTCGCCGGCCTTCATCTTTACCCCCCCCCCACTGCCGTTTCCACATTGGACGGCGCACGTGGAAGAGAGACGCACAGCGGCACACGGACGGCGGCGATAAGCGCTCCGGCGCACGTCTCATTACGCGTGCACCCACGTCCATCACCCCCTCCCCTCCTCCCTCCCTGCCTCCTCCCCTCACCCCCGGCGGGTACAAGTCCCCAGCATCTACCCCCCACCCCCCACACACATCGCTCACCACCACCACCCATCTCCCCCCTCCAAGGTAACTTCCTCCTCCTCCTCCTTCTCGTCGTCCACTGGCAACACCCAAGCCTGGACCGGGGGTGCCGTTATTCCACGGGGCAGGATAGGGGGGGAGGGGGGGTAACGCGGGGCTGTCATTGGCGGTGGGCTCAGCCACGCCGGCAATTCCACCAATCCCCTGTTGGCTCCTAGAGACCCCCCCCACCCACCTGCCGGAGTGTCCCGAGACGGGGGCAGGGAGACGGGGAGGGGTTTATGGTGGGGGGGGGG
>CM025634.2:4579833-4659226 GCA_014621495.2 Entosphenus tridentatus | reverse complement strand
TCCTTCTTCAGGTGGGGACAACTTAGCGAAAGCACACCGCTTAAGCGAAACGATTTCTGCACTCCACTATGAACCCAGCGACCTGAGTTGGATTTCTGGCCAATGCCAACTTAAGTGGTTAGTGATATATGAACCGGTCCTGGGGATTTCTCCTTTAACCAACACTTACCAGTGTGGTCACGTATGGTCAAACAACTCCCATGAACCTGCCAGGAGTGGATAGACACAGAGGCTGTACATTCACATGTAAATACATAATGACATTCCTAATTTTATCATCTCATCACCTTTTTTTCATTGTACATGTATTTAAATTTAATGTTTTACAACCATTTGTCCAATGCTGGATATGGACCTACCCAAACAGTTGTTCGCCCTGGTGGTTGTTGGACCATACTTCACCACGCTGGTAATTGCTGATTGGTGATACGACTAAGGACCAGTGTAAGATATCACTCCTCACTGATGTTAGTTTTTACATCCTCATTTCAAAATATAAAATAATGCTTAATTTGAAACTGTGTTTTGCATTGCATTTTGGATTTTCCCCCAGTATATTACGTTTTATTGATTTTTAACTAAACCAAAAATCTACTTATTTTTTCTTTTGGCACTAGAACCGTTTTGCTGTTCGTGTACGATGTATTTGCCCTAGTCTCAGTTGAACAACACACCATTTTATTTAGCAAATGCAAATCCCTAAGCCAAGCGGTTACTACCGGTCCTGCTGTATGAGGGTGAGTCAGCCTCCACTGCGTTTGTGGATTGAGCAGCCATCTAAGATGTGCTGCATGTTTTTCTCCACTCCACAGGCACATAGCAGGGCTTGCTCTTATGCCCCGTTGGTGGAGGTTGGCGAGGCATGGGCCGTGACCGGTCCTGAACCTGTTGAGGGGTGGACCACTCCTTCCTGGGGGGGATAGAACCAGGGGTCTGCTGTGTGTGGGCAGTAACGAGGTTCTTATTTGGATCAGCGTTCAAACCGCACACCCGTCAGTACCCAGGTCCGCCTGGGAAAACGAATGATCCTACAAGCAGACGACATTCGAAGAGAAGCTTCGTGAGAAGAGCCTCAAAGATTCCTAGTCAAAGACCCAAAGCCGAAAAGAAACAAAAGAGACTACTGGTCACAGTATACACCAAGCTGGCCTGAAAAGCAAAAGTGATTGACAAGTCGAATTATTATTAAACGCTTGCTGCATGTTGCCATCCTTCTCCAGGGCGTCTCGTGTACAGCACACACCTCCCCACAACAACAATACTAATAGTAAAGGCTCTTTGGGAATAACTTCATGACATCCACGCATTCAAAACGCACGTCCACTGCAAATGTTTACGTTCACAAAGCGAAAGGCTTCAACAGCAAAAAAAAGGAAACTGCCAACAATGCTGGCGTTCGCGACGGAAGCCGAGCGAAAGCAAACAGGGGAAAAGAAGGCTCGCAACCCATCCAACATTTCTTGGCTCCGGCCCAGCAGAACGTCTCGTAACTCAATATTCTGGCTCAGTTACCGATGGATGGAGCTGGGGGCCCGAAGACTGTGAGATTAGCGGAGCCGGTCAGTCGCCTTCTGTGCGCCGAGACAGGCTGTCTGGGGCGCGCAGCTGTTAAATATAACACGGTCAAATTCCGATCGTAATAACTGGAAACAAATCTCATTATGTAGTCCGGGCTGGCACGTCGCCCCTAAACGGCTTGGCTATTGTTCAGGTGTGAGTTTGCGTGATACGCTCAGCTAAATGCATCGGTTATAAATTGAAAGGCAAAATATATCTTTGTCAGATGTATAAGGGGGTTTTTTTTATGATGGAGTACATTAACGTTTTATGAATTCAATTCCTGTATTTGAAAATGTATTTAGAGTTTTTGTTCCTTCATGCAGTGATAGTTATAAAGTTTAAGTTGCACAACCATCAGGGATGCAGGTATATGTGTGTTCATTTCCTTTAAACAAATCTTATTGCTTGACAGTAGTTTTGTTTATCTAAATTTTTGCAGATAATGCAGAGGATCATCGTGATATCCTTCATAAATATGGAAACTAACAGGGCAAATATGTACAGTAGTTTTAACAGTTCTGCATTGTGTGTAGAGTAGATTGCAGAGAATGTAATTTACAAATATAAGGCAAATATCTGAATAAAGTTAATGAGAACCAAACAACAGAACAAAAACGTCAATAAAACGTGATATTGCATATAGAAACTTTATTGTTTACCATATAATCATGACTTGTTGTAATAAAATTAAATATTAAAAAAAACTGATCAGGAAGCCTGCTTCATGATGTTTGCATGTCCGTCAAACACACACATGGCAGATTACATGCAGTTCTAATCGCGTGGTTGTATAACCCCAACATACGAAGCCCCGGTAGAAATGTACAGATTTAACTTTTGTCAAAACAAATGAAGGCAAAGGCTGAGCACTGGGTTTGTTTTGCATTTTAAAAATATCCGATGTTGGAGCCGTAGCAATTGTCAGAAGACAGGTAGGTGAGCGTCGTTCTCCAAAGTAGTTTCAGGTGGACATCCGATACGTTAACCGAACAACACTGACGCTCTCAGCGCCACATGCTGGGAGCTTGCACACCTATCAACCCATGCGGTTTACCTGTATTCTTGTACAGGGAAATGTAGTTTTCAGGTCCATACGGCATACAGCCGTTTCAATACGGGCAAAAACATATACTTGTTTGTGTTCCTCCCTTGTGATGGGACTTTGTCGGATGAACGTTGAGATTTATAAGGGCACGGGGTGATCAATACGGTCTGAATTGGTCTATAATAAGATCGGCACTGATAAGGGGTTGACAGGTATGAGCGTCAGTTCTTGAAGGCCCCAGAATGTGGTGCGAAACGTCGGACAGCATGTCGAATAGCACGTGGTACAGCTCGAAAACGCTTCGGGGAGCTAGACAGCACAAACGCTAAACACCTTCACAGTAGAGTATCGTGATTTTAAAGTTGAACCGTGCCTTTGAACATTTCTAATGGGAATGACTATTGCAATGCACATTAATGAGTAACATACAATGACAATGTTGAACTGATATGATTACTTCAAATATATTTTTCAGAACAAAAGTCATGCACTACGTGAAAACGTACACCGCATTTAAGATGAGTCCATAATCACTCCAAAAACGGATTTACATATGTTTAGGGGACTCAATGTAACCACAGTCTAAGCGTACCCATATAAAAGCCCGCGGCATTCTCTATGCCTACAGTAGCCACTGCAAACAACAATTTTATTTGATGCACGGTGCGGCCCCCGTATAGTGTACAGCCTCTGGTGTGTTGCATGAGCGGTACTTACAAACTGGACGTTTGGGGCGGTGTTTCGAACGTGTGATGGATACACAGATCCTCCGTCAGTCATTATATCGGTTATTATGCACCTGTTCTTAAAGCTAATATTTTCATGGTTGGTAAATGGTTCTGGTAGTGACCAGAGCACATCGTGTGTGTGTTCTGGTATATATATAGATATATTTTTGCAGTGGTCGGCCCGCTGGCACTAACATGTAACGAGAGACTGCGCTTTACAATCAACCTTGACGAAAATTGCGCAATTTGTTACGTTTTAAAAACGTGCTATGGGTGGTCATGTCGGGCGCACTGCTTCACCTGAGCAGGTAGGGTTGAGATGGACATGAAATTGCTCGAGACAAAAAATTGACCGCATTCTAATGCAATGTACGTGCCAAAGAGGTTCCTCAACTCCTGTGATGTGTTACGCTATCTACATTGAAATCGTGTTGCTTAGTTGTGGCATTAGAGGAGGCATTACACTCAATACTGTAGAATCATTTCACTTTGTAATTATGCATGTTAAAACTTCTTTCGCCCCGTACGTAGCCAACCAACGCTAATCGGAGATGCGGGGGAAGGACAATGACAAAAAGCAGTTCTTAAGAAATTAGTTTTTCAATTAATTAACTTCGACCACCTCTTATATTTACGAGCTAAAACAGTGCATTTATGCGTCGATTTAAACTTTTCAGACGTCCGCTGGTTGACGGATGTGCGAAACCTGATTTAGCGACCAAGATCTCGAGATAAGAGCCACTGGCAGAAGTCAAACACCGCGTTGTTGATGTGTGAATGCGAGAGGCTGCATCACGTTCAGATGAATTAATGCAAGCAGGGCCATTTCCGCTGACATCCCACCTCAGAATGCAGTTCAAGTCAACCACATTACATTACTATACAAGGGGGTTTTTATACAACGAGCACCAAGCACATATAGTTTATTTTATTTCACATTACTCACATATTAAGCTTAAAAGTAATTTGAAAAGACAAGGCACCCCCAGGGTTACTGCATGCCTCACATCTTACTTGATGAGATGTATTTTCAAGAGGTGTGAAACAGTGTGTGCTAACTGCCCATTGTCTTCAAGAGGCATTTGCACCGTTATCACAAGCCCTTCTTCCACATCATCAGATGTAATCGTTCACGAACACTACTCTAATAAAATTATTTAATTTAGGTTTTAGCTAGGATCAAGTGCCAGCCTTGATCAAATACTCATTTACTATACAATACTTTCTAAGCTATGTGCATGTCAAACCCATGAACGTTGCTATATTTTCTGGGCACTATATTACAAGAGAAACCAGCTATTGTTCGAAATTGTCTGTGTAGAACATTTTATGAACGGTATTACATATACATTATGATACTAAAATGGCAAGATAGGCTTTTTGTACAATTATTTATTCAAATGTTATTGTTGTTATTATGGTTCTATATATGTGTTTATTAAATGATTAAACTTTTTTTCAAATGGAAATGCAACGTAGCATTCTTATGATTTACCCTCACAAAATGGTAATTTGTAAACGTTGTCCATTCAATGTTTTAACCATAACACTACGGTATGTAAATCTTGACTTAAAGCTTTCGTGACTGCAGGAATTCATATTCTTTGGATGTTTCGGTAAAGTCACGTAGTTAGGTTCAAAGAAAAAAACTATGACGCTTCGACCGCAACACAAGCGTTCGTCATCAGGAAGAACGCTTTTGTTGCGATCGAAACGTCATAGTTTTTTGATATTTTTAGTTATTTTCTTTGAACCTATCTACGTGACTTCACCGAAAGACCCAAAGAATACTACGGTATGTCTTGAGTACGTATTTCCTGTGATGAGTTAATCAGTAGTCCTTGGCCACTAATTTCATAGATCATTAACACTCCAGAAATATCTATGCCTTTGACCTCTCAGTGTCATGGCGGGCACTGCAGTGCTTACAAAATAAATTAAATTAAATTTATTTTAATCCTAAAGTGGGACACTGCATTCGCATAGGAGAGACTGAGTATTTGACTTAGGGGTGAACACTTTCAACGAACCAGCTCATCTGCCATGTTTTCCTGGCAAATACATGTTGGGCACACGATGTCATTTTGTTGACCACACTGACACTGCTCCCACACCCTTCCAGCTACGGTACTTGTACGTGCGTTGATATTTTTGTTGTTGTTGGTGGTGTTGTTGTTCTGCGCGAGTCTGTCGACGGCGCGTTGCACTAGCCCCTATTCCGGGACAAGCGAGCACGGGAGGCCGGGGGGCTTGGAAAGGCGCCAGCGTTAGGAGGCATCCGGGTGACGAGCGAGGCAAGGATGCGAAGGAAGAGTGAGAGGCCCTGCTGGGCACGGCCGTTCCTCTCGCTCGGGTCGACCCCCGCGGGCCGGGCAGGAGGAGGCGGCTGCTCCTGGCTCTGCCGTCTTCTCCGTTTGATTCTCACTATGAATCTGGCACCACGGAGGATGCGACAATGCAACGCCGATTAGTTTGTTGTTTTTGTACCAGCCGGTTGTATGCATTATTATTTGAGGAGAAGAAGAAAAAAATGGACGTTCAGACTTTGAGATAGCAAAAAAAATGGACGCTGCTATGTAAGAATATTTTAATGGGTAATAGGTGATACGAGATGTTGGTAAATGTGCCGCCCTAAAACTACTTTCTCATTTACGATGGTGGCTAGAGGAAGCTCGATAGGACCACACGAAAGGGTATTTTAGCCTCCCTGTCTATGCTGGTCAGATGTCTTGGAAGAGGCTGTTTCACCCACACTTTCACCCACCACATTCGACGTGCCGAATGACTAAAATGTGCTGTACCTATCTTGATTTTAACCTTTTCTGATTGCAGGAATCCATACTCTTTGGTTCTTTCGGTAAAGTCATGACTTTACCGAAAGAACCAAGGAGTATGTGCTGTACCTATTTATACTGCTGGGTGGACAGAGGCGGGGAGGATGTAAGAAACTTGGCCGTTGTTATTGGATTTGTGAGTTTGTATTGTCTGTAACTTCAATTGTGCAATTATTCTATGCGACAGTAATATTTTTCTATCCATATAGTGGAAAACCAGCATTACGTCATGAGTTAAATTTATTATGAAATGGAACTACGGTCTGTGAGTGACACTGAAATGCACGCTGCAATGTCTTGTTAAAACAATACAGTATGTAGTAATGCTAATATATATAAAGAACAACGATACGGTACACAGCAACATTACTGGTAAATCTTTTAAAGTGAATACACAGAAATGTGGCCAAAACTATATTTTTTAAAACGATTGCGGTATTGTATGCGAGGTGGAACTGCAGAGTAGTGGTTGGCCCATGACGGTATGAATCGGGAGACCTGTGTAGGCTGTGTTTGACTCCCGGCCGCAGGTAACAACATCAAATGGTCAGTTTCTGAACCAGTCCCGGGCCCTCCACTTTCACCATTCCAAATTTACCAGCATGGTGAAGTATGGCCAAAGACTGCCCGTGGGTGACATACACAATGCGGGGAGATCTTCATCCAGCCGTGATTTCACAAAGGGCTGTAACATACTCTTTGTTTTTTTTGGTAAAGTCACGTCGGTAAAACATTTAAATAAATTAAATCCCCACCTGAAGAAGGACGCTTGTGTTGCGCCCGAAACGTCGTGATTTAATTTATTTAAATTTTTTACCTACGTGACTTTACCGAAAAAACCCAAGAGTATTAATCCTTGCAGTCACGAAAACTTCAAATCTAGAATTAAAGGGCTGTAAATTATTATTTTCATATATTTTTTTCTGGATATTGGACTATTTAATTATAAAATCAAACTTTCTGAGAATTAACGATACGTTTTTTAAAGCCTCTGTATTCAGTTTACAATCTGTTGCGGTGTATATATCTTCCATCTATCGATATTCAAAGAAAACTAAGTGAATTGGAGACTACCTTTTTTTTTCAACACTCAGATTCGGCCATTCCACAGATGCTGTGTGTGTCGTGTTCCAGAATTGTTGGTTCATCAAATCAGATCAGTTGTATTTATTGCTGTGTGTTATTAGCCTCGTGGTTTAAGCCTTGCAAATACAGCGAAAATATGCCGAATGACTACATATCCAAAACGTCAACCATCGCTGCCCATGATGCAGATCACGGAAACAACAGGAAGGAAGTTCTTCATTTGTCTATGAAGACGTTCAAGTTAAATTATATTGAACTGAGGTAAAGTGATCCTCGGCCACGGCTAACATCAGTGGCGAGTGAATATCTGAAAGGGGCTTGGAGCCCCTCCTCTTCACCAACCAGAATTGACCAGTGTGGTGAAGTATGGTCAAACAATAACGCGATGTGTGGGAGGCCTTCATCCAGAAGCGGATTGACAAAAGGGGTAATTACATATTACATGAATGACTTGCCCAACGTGTTTATTACTGCTGACTGTGAGCCCGTATGTTGGAAGTATATTGAGAAATGCACTTCCAAAGATGTGTTTGTGTCTGTGTGTGATGACAGCACCTTTTTTTCTTCATCTTGTTTTTCTCTATTTCCATATTTGGAGGCGTTCTTTCTTTAAGTTTCTGCATAATCACGTGCTCTTCGTTGGTTGAGTTCTTGCATATTCTGAAACCAAGTGAAACGCCAAAATTTTTTACGTTCTACCAATATCATTTCTGCGCACATATTTTTCATATTTTTACGTTGTTAACAAAATTTTCATAAACATGGTAGCATGCACGTGTAAATTTGAGGTTTTATAATCAATTAATTACATAATGATATCTCATTGCAATATCATTTCTGGAATGCATTGATGGTGCAAGTTTTGGCACTGATATTGAATAGTATGTTCCTAAATGCAGCGTATTAGTTTACTTGTAAAACTCTTGAGTATTCTTATATGTACACTACTTATAGTGAGACATTCTGAGATGTTGAACATTTTCTGTTTTATCGCAAATGTTTTATTAATTTGACTATGCAGAGTATGTATCCATACTGATTCATTTGCTGTTTCAAAATGATGTTGCTTAAAGTTCAGTTTTTAACAAATTTAAGTCAGGAAAAAACATTTTATTGAAATAAGTGGCTTATTCTTTAAACACAATTAACACATCGTAATTGCGTATTGTATGATGGCACTTGTCTCCAATGATGAGTTATGTGTGTTTGCTCCATAAATCATACTGATTCCAGAGCCCTGGGCTGATTTATCGCACTAAATTCCACGCACGTTCTCCAGTAGACTATTTATGCGTCAACCAAAGATTCCCGAAAAATGCCATCATTGCACATTTTCAATAGCCATCATCCTATTCATCGCTACCATCATCCTGGAATTACTGCAGATCGTAGTCATCTTTTTCTTACATAGCAGTCCTCATAAGTAATAACGCTCTGGAGTTCCTTCTTAAATGTAAGTTATTATGTCCAGAGGAAACATTGAGGAAGTGAACCCTGTTACTAGATTTGAAGTTTTCGTGACTGTAAGGATTCATACTCTTTGGTTTTTTCGGTAAAGTCACGTAGGTAAAAAATATTATTTTTTAAATTTAATATAGTCTTTTTTCATTTATTTCTTTTATAAAAAATTTACCTAAATGACTTTACCGAAAAAACAAAAGAGTATGAAGTGAACCCTGTTACTCGATTTTGTGTGATGCCCTTTAACCCCCTTGTACGTAATATACAAAATACTCTACATCCTTGTCTTGTGCTAATGATATCAATTGCCGCTATCTTGGTTTACAAACAATACCGATCACCTGTCTTTATAAAATACATGTGCCCGTGACCAAACTTTCAATGCTTCACGAAGCTTAAACAAGACTTTATTTAACAATAACCATTAAAACTTGCCATGCGCACGGCATTCGCTCACTCTCAAAAGAGAGAGAACAAGTTTTTACGGGTTTTTTCATGGTCCATAAAGTCAAGAAAGTCCTTTTTTGCGAGCAGGTAAAAGCCCATTGAGACTAATTGACACTTGCCCAGTAACAGCAATGGGGCGCGTAACTGCCAGTAGGAATTTACTTGATATACATGTGGATGAATCAATAGATAACAGATCTTATGATGTGCGTGAGAATGTCTTTTAATTCACATGTCGTATGGTTTCATGTGACCTCTGAGGTTACAAGTGACCGTTACATTCACCACAAGGATAACAAGTCAGATTTTTTAACATAATTCCGACCCTGAATTTCGAAAATCCCTCAGATCGCTACACCTGTCATGTTTATTAAACAACATAAGTTAGAACAAAAAATGCAATAGTAAGTACGTGTTGTATTACATATTGATGCTTTTGTCAAAAACAATAGCAAGAATCATGTTTAAATTAATCCAATTATTCGACAATTTAATTTAAATGAAATCACTGGATACATCGCTTGGTGAATGTGATGTGAGAGTTGTTTTATTATGATCAATAACATTTACTTAACATAACACAGCAAAGTAAAATGATCTGTCTACACATTTACTGCAGTGTGCATGGGTTTAATTAACCGTGTGCAGGTTATTAAAACGTCTTTAAAGCTCTTTTAACATCGCTACTTTACTGTGCAAGTATTCCAGGATGAGATACAACACTTGGTGTTTCGTGTTAAAAAAAAAGTACTTAAATGATAAAAGTGTATTTTACTTCCCCTAAACGTACTCGTGAGATAATGTGAACGTTTTACTTTCATTTCTAAAACACAATCAAGAAAAACATAATCACGCAACATCGATATGAAGCTTTACACGACTCCTCTAAATACTTGTAATAACACAATTTGCCAACCCGATGAGGTAATGCACTATCAAAGCGTGTTACCGATTGTGAATTCACTAAATATCTTCATTTTTAGATTTCCCAACAAAATTGACTAAATATCTTAATTTCGGTAAAGTCAAAGAGTAATTCCTGCGGTCACGAAAGCTCCAAATTAAGATCTTAATTTTAGATTTCCCAACAAAATTTACAATTTTCATATTAAATTATTCTGACTTTTTGGACATGCGACGGGACAACAGAACATTTATTTACAGATTGAACCGTACATTTTTCACCAGCAGTTAAATTGGCAAAAGTACAAAGATTAAATATTCAAAACATTCATCCACACCACATCTCTGGAGAGAACACACGCATATGACAGGCGACGTTTCTGGCGAAGGGCCTTCTGCATAGCAGAGATATGGAGAGGCCAGAAATATTGAGTAATACTATGCACCATGAGGCACTGATATTGTTTTTTTCTTACGTCGGATATTTGACATTCGCTTAAAATAAGATACCACTCGTTTCTTTACAGTCTACATCATATTACCGTACCAGGATCATGTCAATATCAAAGTGCAATTGAGTTACAGCTGCTTGATCTCACAATTGGTTTTCCATTGCACACTGCGTAACAAAAACCCGTGTATGGCAAACGTCCGTTGGCACTTGGCAGTTATGCGAGGGTGCGAAGTTAAACGCGCACGACAAATATTGACAAAAGATCAAAAATGCTCACCTCTTTTTAACTTTCACCCTCCACTTCATGCTACCCATTCTTGCGTGGAGGTGAGCTTGGTTGTGGTGACGCTGACTGACGGATGCTTCCTCTACGCTTAAGTTATATATATATATTTCGGAATCTCACGACTGAGCAAGGTGCGTGGGAGGTGGGGGTATTAGGTCGAGCGGCCACACCGCCGAGCTCGGGAGAAAGCGAACTATGAAGTGAACGCGCCGGTAAATGCGAGCAGCTCGCCACGTGCACAGGCGGGCAGGGAGCGTGCGGCACACGTGCCTGGGAGGAAGACGGCGTTCACACTGGAGGCTGCAGGGGACTTGCCTGTGAGTTTTGTCTGCATGGATAAGGGGGCTGGCTGTGAGCGCCGTGCCAGCTGCAATTCCACACCGACCTGACCCACCCCATAGAAAAACCACAACACCACCCACCCACGTACCCACCCACTCATCCCATCCACCGCACCCGCCCTCCCCTCTCAAATCGCCTTTAGCCGCCCCCTCCGCTCGCTAAAGCCATCCCAAGCTCTCCGCTCTATGCTAATTGTTCAATCAGCTGGTCCCTTACATCACCCGCTCAGAATTACGGGGTGATGTCACCACCTGAATCTAGGAGGGGGCTTGGGACATGATGGTGCGCTGGTGTTAGGTAATGCTTGGTCAGAGAAAGCTTCCCCCGACGTTTCACTATCCGGTATTTGATACGCCACACCAGCCATAATTATACACCACTTCGCAATTCCAGCCACTGACTGAGACTCTTTAATTAACGGGTATTTATTAACACGGTGTTAATTAAAATAATGCATGTAAATTAATGTTAAAGGCTGTAAAGTTCACAGTGTATTTAACTTAATAAAGTCAGTGTCTCGATACTCAAATGGCAAGGGTCTTCATTGGTGCTTCAGCGATAGTAGTGGAAATTCCACATTCCTATGGTGGGTGCCATGACATTCGTAAGACACTCACTGTGGATGCCCACCATGTGGTATAGCTTTACCCGTTGGTAGGCATTTTAATCAGTGCCAGATTAAGCTAGTGCGGGGCCTGTAGCATATGTTATAAAGGGGCCCTAAATAAAATAAAACACATATATTAAAACACAATTTTTTTACTTGCATAGTCAGATAATACGACAGATAATACGACAAATCGCTCACGTTAAACACCCAGTCGTTCATAAAAGTGGAAGGCAGTATAGTACTATAGTAATAGAGCAAGTGCAGAATCACCGAACCGGAATTTATAGCTTGAAAACATTTAGCGCGGGGCCCTTAAAAGTGCGGGGCCCGTAGCATATGTAGCTACTTTTGCTACGAGGATAATCCGGCACTGCATTTCATCAGTCAACAGGGATCCTGTGCCGAGTTGCCAATGACCATAATTTGAACTCACGATTTGACTACTGATAAATATACTCCTCTATCAACTGAGTTATATCCCAGCCGTGATTATAATGTATATATTGATTCCCTCACTGAAGGATCATGGTAGAAAAACAAATGATACAACTCTTCATGAATGCATCAAGTAGCCCAGGAGAAACGTGAAGCTGCTATAAAAAGTGTCATGTGATGCATTATGTCTGCATGGTGGTATTCGTACTGCATTTAACACAGAGGATAAACTACCACGTCCTTCGCTTTCTGTCAAGTATCACATCGCTCCATTTTTTGCAGGTGCCGTAAGAAGTAAATATACATAGTAACAGAGCCCTTTTAACAGCCATATTCAGCACCAACTGTAGTTGGGTGAGTCCTATGTGTTTATGCGTGTCCTGTCTGCTTGTAATTGTAACACGTCTTCAAAAACGGATAGAATAAATATTTAAATGTTTGGCTTTTTGTAAGGCTAAACAAACTATTTTTAAAAAAAATCGTTGTTTCCGTCTGTTTTAAAGCCACACAAGACTACCAGAAATGATATACCGTACAAATGATCATCGTCCATGATCTGTCCACTGCAGAATGAAGGCCCCTCCCCAAGCCGTCGCCATCACCCAGTCTGGTGATGCAACAATCCACTCTGCTCCTACAGGCGAGCTGACCGTATGTACCTTTGACAATCATTGAAGGCAGACCGGCATCAATGTGATGATATCAAGACGCTATTCAGAGGAGGTTGAAGTGCTTTTGTAAAGGCGAAGTTGACAATGAAAATGTATCTTAAGAATAACGGTTACTATTGCACGAGTGTATACTAGCTGTTATAACATATGGATGGAAATATGGACACTGACAAAGAAAATTGAACAAATGCTAACAAATCATCAAAGAAGCATGGAAAGTTGCATGCTTGGAATTTCACTGAGAGATAGACAAAGGGACACGTGGCTTAGAGGGCATAAGCAGGTTAAATCAGATTTAGTGTAAAAAAAAACGTAAATGGGCTTGAAAATTAGAGACATCATATTTTGAATGTACAAACGAAAGTGCGGAATTTTTCTTCCAACCAATAACTGCGAGTTGTAAACAGCATTGAGAATAATTCCACGCCGCGCATACAAAAACGTATAAAGAAGGTGCTCTTGTTCAAAAATCGGATGGGTATATGATTTAGTTCAGTACCTGACTTCGCATTCCATCATCTAAAATGTGTGTGCAGTCTCTTTGGAATCCTCAGCAGTGTATATGTATATAAGCAGCTGGAAGTTAACTATTTTAAAGGTCTTGCGTGAGCTGCGTTTTAATTTGTATTTATCACCGACCTCATTTTATTCCCATTTCCACGAGCCTTCTTGACAGTGAACATCACGAAACAAACAAGACTTGAAACGAATTCATTACATCAAAGTGTGTAAATTCCACGGGGCAACGTGTATAATTTGTAGACTATTATTAAGGCATTATTAGAACGAGTTGTTGCATAACCTACGAACGTATGGAATTGTGATTAACTTTCTTCGGAGATGAAAGAGTGTATGTGGTACCTTAGACATCGCCGGCTTAGAAACAACAGGGCTGTAAACAGCTATCGTACATTTGTTCAATATCAAAGTCAATATTTGCACAATGCAATATTTAAGAGAGTAGCGGATCGGTAAGGTCTGGAAGCACGGATTGAGGCTCACCTTTTAAACCAAGTCAAGCATTAAAGTGCACATTAATGTAAATACTATATGCATCTTTTATGATTATGGACTTTTACAAAGTAACACGTCCTGACTGTTTTGAATGCTGGTAAGATTTTTAGTTTTATTCCAGAGTCAAAGGGTAATCCAGTGTCTGTGCGAAAAAAAGACACGACAGCGAAAAAAACAGTCCCAGGGTACAACCACCTATTCCATCATCATCGTTATCATCCGTTGTCTATCCACTGATGGATGTAGGCCTTCCCCATGCAGTCGCTATCCCTTGTGGCCCTGTCCATAAAGTCATCTCAATTGCGTCTTCTTCGTGGTTGTAGTCATCTCAGGTTCATTCTCTGCTTTGGATGTCATTCCATCACCGGCCTTGTCCGTCGGTCGTCATCCCTTTCTCAAGTGACGTGTGCTGTCTCAGTATACTTACTTTACTTAATACAGGAGTCAAAATGTGATGTCTCTGGTTTTGGATGTATTCCCTTATTTTATTAACGCCATGAAATATGACGATACGAAGAGGCAAACAAGAGCGCGGTCGAGTGCTTTCGGAAAACTGAGTTATGACGACAATGAAAAGCAGTTATACTGTGCCACTGTGTCCAAAGGAGAAACATTTTCAATAACTGGATATTGACAGCTGTGGCACGGATCAGAAACGTGGACGAGTTGAAATGCATTATCAACAACAACAAATAATAATAATAATAATATATAAACACCCGCAAGTATTGAGGGTGTCACACAAAAACTGCAAACAAATTGTCACAAATGTTGTCTTAAATCACCCATATCCTCGGTATCCGGATTTGATTTTTGTTGCTTACGCTAATTCTTCCATTGTTTTTAACACGAACGCTTGACACGTGCACATTCCAGAGGGGTAGGGGGTGTCATCCTTTACAGAAAAAACCCCAACGTCAGTAATCCGCTGTAATTTCCTACGT
This sequence comes from Entosphenus tridentatus, assembly GCA_014621495.2. Classification (NCBI taxonomy): domain Eukaryota; kingdom Metazoa; phylum Chordata; class Hyperoartia; order Petromyzontiformes; family Petromyzontidae; genus Entosphenus; species Entosphenus tridentatus. The sequence continues at coordinate 4,644,406 of CM025634.2, read as the reverse complement.
CCGCAATACGTAATTTTTTATCCAGCAGGATATAATTCCAGGGGCAGCAGTCTTTTCCTTTAAAGAAAATCGTGCATTACACACAGGAGCCAGACGACCCCACCCCACCACATCTCCTGTTACGGCGCGTGGCACTTGCTAGATGGTCGCCTGGTGCGCTTTGGGGGGGGGGGGGTTCTTCACATTCTTCCGAACTTCCAATAAGGCGTAAACCTCAGGCATCCAGGCAAACATTGCACTGATGATTGCGCAACAGCAGGCATGAGTTGCAGTATTGCTACGTTACTTTTTTTTAATCGTCTCTACTCTACACACCGACCTGTAACGTATTGACAAATGTACCGCGGTAAAGGATAGATAAAGGCTTAAGAGTTGTATAAATATTCTGTTTTATATGTATGTGGTGGCGCAGTGGATATTGCACTGCGGCATAAAAAAAAATACAGCGACCTGAGTTTGATTCCCGGCCATGACTTTCATCAGTAGTGAGTGATATCCAGGGCCTACGAAAACAATATTTTGCCATGTTTTTTTACGTATGATAACATGTTTTTAACCAAGATATATTCTTGAATAAATATATTTACAGAGCAAGGATAGGCACAGTGCATATACAAAGAGGCAGAGTTCATGTCAATGACAATGGGTTTCTTTTTCATAAGGTGAGAGAAATTAACACCGGAGATGAACTTTTCCAGATTGTTTTTCATCGCAAAATTATCAATAACAATCTTCAAATTGTGCTTTTCGCACGATCTCATTCTCAAAGGAGAGCGGTGCACGGGAAGACAAAGGCGGCGTCGTTGTTGTCCTACGCGTCAAACCCAGCGAGTGACAGCAGTGATAGCAGTCACACGGAGCAGCAGCAGCAGCAGTACCAACTGTAGGGGGTTATCACTGAAGGCCTACGAAACAGAAGTGCCTACAAGCACCTTGATCCGGCCCTGGTGATATCACCTGGCCTACGCCATCAATTAACTCACACTGACCAGCGTGGGGAAGTATGGTCAAATAACCCCTCACTGAAGGATCACGGTATAAAAACAGCCCAACCGTGTGATGAAGTCAGCTTGTGTGAAGGAGAGAGATTGATTGATGCATTGTGATGACTTGGGGGAGGCTTTCCGCCAGCATTGAATAGTTCATGGGGGATGATAATGATACAAAAGTTAGTTATAACATAAAGGAATATGCCTTCAAATCGAGGATTTAAATGTATTCTAATACAGTGCTGTATTTTGTTGTGTTATATCTCATCCAGAAATGTTTGTTAAATATGCTTTCAAAAAACAATCAAAATCATGTTACAATTTAATTGAAGGATTAGCTCATGTGCTTTAGGGGTTGTTTTACACGAAGCTGTAGTTGGGAAATGTCAAGCCGGGTCAACTTGGATTCTCTCCATAACCCCCTTCGGGTGCTCTGCACCTGCAAAAGTTACTCGCTGCTGGGGGGGGGGGAGGTTGGGAAGGTTGGGGAGGTTGGTGAGGTCATGATGACATCAGACGCCAGCTGCCGAAAAAAGCCCTTGAACAATGGAAAAATAAAGTGTCTACACTGTGGATGGAATGTTTACGCTGGGTTATTTGATTGAACTACAAGTGACTCGGAAGCAAAAGCGATTCCGTCATGATTTACAAATTGCTGGCAAATAAATACAAAATTAAATTATCCCTGAAAAAAGGCATGTTGGTAGAGAAATGTGAACTATTTAATTACACACACACAAAACAATCCTTTGGGATATTTATATTGTAAACATATCTGTAGCGGAATCAACGGCAAGCTCCGTGTTATAAATTGTTCAGCCAGCCACACAATCTGAGACATTATCTTGACCATCTACTAAATAGTTGGAAAGTGTCCTTTCAGCATGAGAATAATAATTCATGTTTTCTTTCCATAGCATCCTGTCTCGCTGGCATCCGCTACAATATCACGTAGAGCTGTGACATTTGCAATCGTTGCATCAGACCTGCCCTTCCATATGTCTGTCCGCCCTCCATCCGTCCACACTTGTGTGTGAATCAAGGATATCAAACATTTGCACACAAACCCCGCAGCTGGGACCATGAATTAGGAGCCAATGTACCTGGTAAAAACGAGTATTGGGGTTCGAAAAGTGGAAATACGGTGATCGCCGAATATAGAGTGCGTGTTGCATAAACCGTAGTTGTCCACAGTCCATCACTGCAGCACCATCACTGTGTGTGTGTTTTTGTGTGTGTTTGTTTAAAATAAGCCAATCGCTTTGATGGATGTGCTGGCTACGCCCACGTGCGAGTGGCAGCATGCCAGGAAGATGATGTCAAGTGAGGGCCCTTTGCCAACTTCAGTATTGCAATGCTTAAGCTGCTCGGACAAATATAATTTCCAAATCATTCTGACCTCTAGTGTAGACAGATAAATAAGAGTCTAATCTGATGAGGGCGCCCCTAAATATCAATAACACCACATACTTATCAGCAGTTACATTTATGCATTGGAAATTTACCCAAACCGCTTCGTTAATTTTTTGGGTGGTTTAGTGAAACAGCCATTGACCTATGCTTTCCTCGTTGGTGCACAAACCTCGGTTTAGGCAGCAGAAATGGCCAATGATCGAGACGTTAACTACCTAGTTTGGTATACAGGAGGTCATGTGTTCGCTCCCGACCCTGATGCCTGCTGTATATTCGGATTTTTCATGTTCTACCTGTGGTTGCGTGGATTTTTCTCCGGGCCCCCCAGTTTTTCCGTCTACATTTAGAAACGTGCGTTCAGAGTATTTTGCTGCTATAAATGTGCACGTGATGAGAAGCCACTTCGTTGAACTGTCATTTGTGGCCAGGTCGCTTCTGAAAAAGAGCTACATAGCTCAGTGGACCTTACCTGGTAAAAGAAACTAAAATGTGTTTAGTTTGGAATGCCTGCCAAAGGAGACATCATTCCAGAAAGGACGACCACCACGGAAAGACATTTTGGACATCGAGGCCACGGCTGACGACGATGATTATGAATTTCATCAGCATCATCGTTTGGCAAAATATATATGTTTTCGTTCCAGAGCAGCTAGTGGGAATACACGTGTGTCTCCCTTCACTTTTACAACCTGCCTTGCAAAATTGGACCCATTCCCAGGAGAAGGGAAGAGTTGGCTTGTTCAACATTAGTGAATTTTAATTAAGATAAGTAAGCAGTCTTTGCCTGCTTTTATAGTAATTGGTCTTTGCGAAGGTGCTTTGCCAAGCATACATCAATTTCTTCAAGTAGTGTTTCGCCGGTTTGCAGAATAGTCGTGCAGTACTCATGCCCAATTTAAACCATTACAACATAAACACTATAACTGTGCTTCATCACTTGTATGCATGAGAGAGGAAGGCATAAGTATGTCGTCAAAAGTTTGTATAGTGTGACAGACAAACACTTAAAATAGCCCCCTAATGTCAATATTACAATATTAATGAAGTAAATATGATGTTTCAAGAAATAGCTGACATATATCCATGTGCCTTTTTAAGAGTCACATTACTTACATAACGGTGAATCCATTTTTATTGTTGTCACAAAATCTTCTCAGATTACAAATATTCCAATAAAATATTTAGCTAAATATTGGGAAACTCGTCAAATGCTATGAATAATGCCACAAAACATTGCCAATTAAGTATAAAGTATATAAAAACACATTTTTTTAAAGGCAGTGTTGACGAGTGTGTTAAGTTTTTTGTTTGTTAATAATGCAGTAGAGTAGAATCAAATGATGGTGGACAGGTGAAGCAGACAGATTTAAGGTTGTGAATCACTTATTATAGTGAGCAACTAAAGAGTATTGCAATTTAACACGCATACCTTCATTGGCACTGAACTCTGTAAGTTTGGTGCTGCTCCAACACAAACACCCCAAGTGATTTTTTCGTGTGTACTCTTTACTGCAGCAACAACGAGATATAAACTATGACTTCATGTACCATGTTAATAAAAAAAAAACAATTATTTCCCCCCCAGATCTCAGCAGTACTTTAGAAAAAGACCTCAAAGAGGCACTTACGTAGTCATAAGTAGGGCTTAAGATATTTGCGGGGAGATAGAAAAAACGTTCAAAATGTAATCCCGTTTAAGCTTTAACGTTTCAAATATTTTGTGGACATGTAATTATAATTTAAAGTTCGAACGTATGACGATTTCAGAAAACAGCGGTAAATTCATACCTGTCAACCCATACGGTTTACTCCGTATTTGTGTACAGGGAAATTTAGTTTTCAGGTCCATACGGCATAAAGCCGTTTCAATAGGGCACATTTTTTGTGTCTGTTTGTGTTTCTCCCTTATGATGGGACTTTGCAGGATGACCGTTGAGATTAATAAGGGCCCGAGGTGACCAATAAAGTCTGAATTGGTCTGTAATAAGATAGGCACTGATAAGGAGTTGACAGGTATGTTAATTTCAGTTGGAATTCACATTTTGGTATTCAAACAATATTGATTGAAATATATTCTATACGTAGATTGTAAAACTAAATTTTTTCCGATTATTTCATGAATAGAAAAAATATTTAAATCTGCCAAATTAATTATTATCGCTGTATAATTCCTGTTAGAACAAAAAGCCTCGTATTATGTAATCCCATTTTTATACGCTATGTAAAGTATGAGAAAAAAACATTTTTATCGTGAGAGTTTTTTGTTGGTGCAATGTTTGACCAAGAGCTCTCTGCATGAGTCACCCCGAGGCGAGGCGGTGTGCCTGTCTGGTGATGTCACCCCTCCCCCTGGTAGCCCAGTGCCCAATTGTCTCCTAGATGACTCACTCGGAGTGCTGCTGCTTCAGATCGCATCTGTGTGCAGTTGACTGAACAGGCACGCGGCAAAACACGTGCGACTCGGCCGCCGTCTGAGCGCATTGCAATGGGAAATATTGGCATATGCATTGAAATGTATATTAACCCTGAAGGGGAAAACACAATAAAGGAACTTACCAGTGTAGTCTATAAACTACTAAACTATTTTTTATTTTACCAGGTGAGGCCCACTGAGCTACATAGCACTTTTTCAGAAGCGACCTGGCCACAAATGATCGCTCAACGAAGTGGCTTATCATCACGTGTGAATATTTTAGCAGCCAAATAATCTGAATGCACGTTGATTCTAAATGTGGAGGGAATACCGTAGGCCCCAGAGAAACATCCACACGATCACGGGGAGAGAGACACGCAAACTTCAGGTACACAGCAGGTGTCAGGGTCGGCATCGAACCCACGACCTCCTGTAGACCGGGCGAGGTAGTTAACTTCTCCTAGCCACCGTGATGATGATAATGAGAGAGAGAGAAACACCGCAAACTCCAAATATACAGCAGGCGTCAGGGTCGGGATTGAACCCACGATCTTGTAGACCAGGCGAGGTAATTAACATCTCCTAGCAACCGTGATGATGATGATGATGAGAGAGAGAGAGAGACCGCAAACTCCAAATATACAGCAGGCATCAGAGTCGGGATTGAACCCACGACCTCCTGTAGACCAGGCGAGGTAGTTAACATCTCATAGCCACCGTGATGATGATGATGATGAGAGAGAGAGAGAAACACCGCAAACTCCAAATATACGGCAGGCGTCAGGGTCGGTATCGAACCTACGACATCCTGTATAGCAGGCGAGGTAGTTAACATCTCGCCACCATAGCGCCCGAATCCTTTATATACGTTGTCTGCCGTGGTGTAGTGATTTAAAAGCAGTGTTTTGTTGGATAAATTACTTAACTGCCGATTTACCAAAGTGATAATCCAAGTGAGTTATATGCAGAGTAGAGACAATGGTGGCTGCCCCATAGAACAACCACCGTTGCGGTCACCACATGGGCTGTCCTGTAGGGAGACTGGCCCCACACATTAGTTCAGACAAAATAATCATTAGCCGTATTGTGGAAGATTTAAGTAACTGATCAAATAAGCAGACGAGGCACCTTCCCTCGCTCCCGTAAAACAAACGCATTTTTTTTAGATATCCCACCAGCCACAAGGCCTTTTGAGAGTAAATGATTTAAGCAGCATAGATTCAACGCAAGCAGGTTATGGCATCTCGACACCCACAAGGATTGAGTCCAATGTTTCAATGACATTCAGATTCAACGGTTGTTACATGGAAAATCCCATCTAGGCAGTTACCAAGATAATTTGCAAGGGAGATCCGTCCTGCATCAGCACAGAACAAGATCAATAACATCAAAGTGATGCATACGAATGAACAGGCAACATTAGAACAGAACGCGCTGGAGGAACAGGCAACATAAGAACACGGGTACACAGTTGTAAGCCCATTGCACTGCTGACTGCAAGAGCTCTCCTGGGTCTTGACCTCAGATGGGGTCATGAAGGGGCTTTACAGGGGTCATAAGAAGTCACTGCAGCACCCAGGACTCATACTACTTTTTCTAAACACGTTGTTGTTTCATGGTGTCAGTGTAACATAAAATACGTTTTCGTGCTAATTATTGTAACTTGCATCTTGACCACGTTGCAGAAACTAGCATTATTAGTAATATTTACATTAAATTCGCTTGCAGCATTAAAACATCTCTCTTTCATTAGCACTATTTATACATTTGGTCTTAAACATGTCATTATGGCTGTAAATTGTGTTTAATAAATGAACTGCAATCGTAACAATTGTGGTTGTAACAATGTATATATTCAGTTTAACACGTAGGCTTTCGCGACCAATATGCATATATTAATTGATAAATATTGATTCTCAAGTTAAGGACACGTGCCTCTTTTCACGGGGGTAAACATCACATATTTTTATAGAATGTATTGACAAAAACCCTTCAGCTACCAGATAAGTCTCCTTTAATCACCATACATCAAAAAAAAATGTTGAATCAAACCATCAGCAGCAGCAGCAACGGAAACTTATTTTGGTCAGCAAGGCAGCAAAGTGGTTATATTTGTGCCTTACAGCAAAAAGGTGCCTGGTTTCAACCCCCACTGTTTCCGCATGAGTTTCCTTCAGATTATCCGGTTTCCTAACCACAGCTAAACTAAAACAATCAGAATTATTAGAAATATTACCTGCAAATTACTCAATGGGGATGACAGGTATCGATGTCGCCCCCTACTGTAGAAACTTGGCAGGGTCCTCCCAATCAAAGAGTCTTAAGACCCAGTAAGCCTTTCCCGGGTAAACAAGCATGATAATAAATATCTAATGGGCAATCCATCGTTGGATGAAGGCCTCCACAAGCCACCACCATCCCTCATGGTCCTGCGATTCCACAATGCACCTCGTACCTGCACAGGGGCAGATTTCATCACTCTGTCCCATCAGCGGGCATCCTCTGTGACTCATTTCATCTCTTGGCTGACACTCCCTCGTTAATATTAACCATCAACCATATACACCCTCACAGCGATGTAACCTGCCCAAGCCAACTTACCTTTCTTGACACTTTGAGTTGTTTATAACCTGGGCATGTTCTCTAACCCACGTGTTCCTCTTAATGTATATACATGTAATTCCACGCGTGCTGAATCATATTATGACTTGTGATAATTCTGTGAGAGGGAAAAACCTTCCACCTCTTAAGAACAATTATTGAATTTTTTTTGTAGAACCTGTGCAATAAGTGTTTAAGAGGCATTGCTCGAGTGATAATCAATTGTAACAAAACACCATGTTAACACGTGAATATGTTCGGCATTTCTAAGTTACCCCACAGCGTTTCCGGATCGCGCGTACCCAAATCGGTGTTGGAGACACGCAGTAAAAGCCTCGATTAATTGACAACAACAACAACATTCACACTTATCTACCTACGTGCCTAGGACGAAGTACATCGGCCCCGTGTGTGGGACATTGCACAGGGAGGGGACGACAACTTTTCCACATCTTTTGAGCTGGGGAGGGTTGGGAAACCTGAGCCAGACTCGGTGCAGCTCTTCCAAAATAGCGGACACTTGTGCAGGAAGTCAATCCAGCACTCCCACGCACAAACAGCTGCTGTTTGCATTCAGACGTTCGCTGGGCCCCACCCGAAGCCCAGACACAGTCAGGAACCACCGTCAGACGCCCAAGATATTCACGGTCAATCCCGCGCCTCGGAGTTGTTCAACGCGATTTGTTCGACGTCCTCCGCCTTTCGCGCACCGCACAGCGCGCGGTTTTATTGTATCGGTGCACTGCCAACGCCCTTTCTGAGGTTTCATTCGGGGTCAAAATGGTCAAAAAGTCGAAGTGATGTCGTGCTCAAATGATCACGAACACGGTGCTCATCTCCCGCTTACAGCCCCTGATACAGTGGTGGAAATTCCACATTGCTACGGCGGGGGGCGGAGGGGGCGAGCACGTATCGCTGTAGCACGACCATCGATGATTTCCCCCGCAGAGTGGTGCACGTTGTGTTGACTTGGGAGGAACGATGGGGCTGAGTCAACCTCCAATCAGGATTTGAGTTCGCAAACCTTCCCCGTGTGCGCTCCGCTCACCCGGCGTACCGCTGAGCCACGTGACAAATCTGTTTGGCAAATGTTGGTTCGAGCGAAGGGATGCATCCCTTTGTCCACAGAGTCGTGTTCCTTCTTTCGATGATGATGATGATGATTTATAATAGTGAAAATTTCACTTGGCACATGGCAACGACTCGTAAAATGACGTACCCTGTAAAACATTTTTTTTGTGATACTGTAGTGGTGCCACACGCACAAATTATATTAAAAAAACTCAACACATTCTTGAATAACACTTCCTATAATAAGAAGGGCCATCACCCAAAACGTGAATGATTTTGGTGAGCTTTTGCAAAAAATACCAGTTATGACAGTCGCGACTGCATGCAATTACATCACCAATAGGGTGAAATTAAATCATGTTTGTACATGCCTATGAATACGTTACTTTTTCCAAATTGCAATAGGTTACACCATGATACAAAAATGTATACGTAACACCACTAACTTGTTGAATTTAACCGATTTGTTCAATATTACTAAAAGGAGCTATGTCAACATTGCACCAATGCGGCAAGACGTGGATACGAGTCGCTGGATTAACATCATTCGAGTGGAATGGAGCTCGATTCTCAATCACAGGTAGCATCGAACGTGAGTGATATCCTGCACTTGCCAGTGTGGTGAAGTTTGTCAAACAACCCTCATAGCAACACAGCATGGGAGGGATCCTAATGAGCAGATGCTTAACAAAGGTCCGTAAAGCGTTTCAAATATATAGTTTCCATCATTATTACTTAAGAACGATTCGGCTAAATCTTGACTTAAAACTTTCGTGACTGCAGGAATTCATATTATTGGGTCTTTCGGTAAAGTCACGTAGATAGGTTCAAAGAAAATAACAAAATATAACAAAAAACTACGACGTTTCGATCGTCTTGTGTTGCGATCGAAACGTCGTAGTTTTCTGTTATTTTTGGTTATTTTCTTTGAACCTATCTACGTGACTTTACCGAAAGACCCAAGAATATAAACGATTAGGCTACCAATGCTGCTGCTCAATCGAATAATAAATTGCATTGGTAATTGTCTTAATTATTTAAATATAACGTAACAATATGAAATCCCCCACACCCACACACCCCCGACGAAACACGTCCGTGCATTTTCAGCGACCTGGCCAATCTCACCAAGCCCACACGGTAAACATCCCTCCCAGCCAGCCAGCCACCAGCCCTCCACACGCACCCCACGCTCCCAACCCCGCCACAGACACAGAGGGCCCTCTTGTCCACAGTCTAAATTCCACAGACGGGTGAGTGGCAGGGGTGAGGCTTCTAATTGCTGCTATCTTTAGCTGCCAAACGCGTCAGGGCTCGGTGTGGGTTACATTACTGCCCCCCCTCCCCCGTCACTGCCGCCTCCCCCCCTTTTGCCAGTCAGACGAATAAAAAATATGAGAGAGTAATGAAGGACATAAATAAATAAATAACACTCCACCATATTTTGTTCCTTCAGTGCCTTCTATTTCAGACTCGTCCGCCCCCTCCACCCAAAGTGCCCCCCCCCCTTTCACTAAAGCAGGGCACGTGCAGTACAGCCCCCCCACCCCCACACACATCTCCCCCAGCCCGCCCCCACCTCACAACAACCCTTTCTCTTTTCACAGCTCATAGATAGTAACATACAGATATTTCACATTCTGCACGTACAAAAAATGCGCACACTCCGATTGCACAGAGCCGAGAGGGTGCGCGCGTAGAGTTCAACCCGCGCCGCAACAAGGCGAGTTACAGCTGCAAGCGGCCAGTGGCAAAGGCGCCGACGTTGGGAGAGCTTTGTCTAGCAGTGGGTAGAGAATGATACGATTATAACAGTTCTTGATGAACGCGGGAGGGTTTGCTTTTGGCAGCTGAGACGAGTTGATGTTAAGGTTAGTCATTTTCAAAACATAAGTTAGCCCGGAATGCACGTGATTTAACACAACAGATGTATCGCCCATTCCGTAAGAACGATAGCCAAAAGTTAAATGATGGATCACCATGAAAGCTATGTACAGTATATATGATAAATGTATATGGGATAATATACTGCGAGCAATAAAACAGCTATTGCTGTAAATTCAGACAGGAGTAAGTTATATAAGAGATATATTTAGTTTTCAAAGAGGTCATATCCCATTGCATAATAAATACTTTTGATACATTCAAGTGTCTCGTCAATATTTAACGTTTACAAACATTTTTTAAAAATCAGAACTCTCTTTCCAGATGAGGTTATCCAACTATTTCGTTGTGCGATTGAATGGAGCATCGATTGTTTTCGCGGACGTGCACGTCACCTTATTGTTCCTCTTGTTAAGCTCCGCGTTGCACCCTTCGCTATTGAGTTCTGTCATTTGCCATTGTTGATTCCGTTGGCTGTTGTAGTGGCTACGTCAACTGCACGTAGGGCGTATTATGTACACGTGGGGTATTTATTGAACGCGAACTGCGATTTTCCTTCTAGATTTGAAGTTTATATATTGAACTGCGAAGTTTAAATAGTGAACTGCGATACACAAAAAACACTATAAACAAAAAGGTGGATGGGAGCAGGTTCGAGTGATGTTATAAATCTGACTTGATAATGAAGAGAAAAGTTGCCTCAAGAAGAACGTGCTTAATTGGTGTATATTACTTGCTATAACGAATAGTTCAGGAATACGGTAATTAACAAAAAAAACAATAGACCAAAAACGGAGAAGTGTGCAAAGCAGCACGGAGTGATGCAAACAGTATGTGCAGTTACATTGAGAGAGAGAGGGAGGAACACATGTATGAAAGAAGATATGCATACTCTTTGTTTTTTTAGGTAAAGTCACGTAGGTGAAAACTAAATAAAATACAAATAAACAACTAATTTAAATCACGACGTTTCGGAAGCAACACAAGCATCCGTCATCAGCAAAATTACTGTAGCAACGTCGTGATTAAATTTAGTTGTTTAATTTATTTTATTTTATTTAGTTTTCACCTACGTGACTTTACCGAAAAAAACAAGAATATGGATCCTTGCAGTCACGAAAACTTCAAATCTAGAAGATATGCATGTTAACGATATCATACAAGTTATGAAGAAAAGTGGGCTTGGGCTGGAAACGTTGCCAAAAGGGAACGATGGACAATGGTGAGGATGAATACAAAAACATTATAATGGAGCCGAGGAATGGAACGCATTGCGGGATCGTGAGAGGTGAAGATGACTTGGGGAGGCCTTCATCCAGCAGTGGATTGACCATGGCCGATGATGATTTTGATCACAAACCAAGGCCTTAAAAAATATGGTCATTATTCAACCCATATATACAGATTATACAGCGACAATGAGATGACATGAAGCAAGTAACAAAATACAAGTCAGAAGATGAGTCAGGCAGGATTTATATATAGACCAAAGCTGATCAAGGTGACATTAGAAGACATTTTCCCAAAAAAAATATTTAAAAAATCAAAGAATATACGTAAATCCTGAATATATACAGGGTGCTTAATTTTTTTTTACACTTATGAGAATTAGCAACAATACCACAAGAAACGTGCCTCCGTGCTCCAGAAACCACCTGGAGAAGATTCCAGGCACGTGCTGACAATGATGGCGAACAAGTGGAGACTCTGACCTTTTTAAGCTATTAACATCAATTTAGTATCATGTTACGGTGTATTATCCGTTCTTTTTCCATTAAAAACGATTGTCCCGTGTAAGTGTTAAAAAAAAAGTTTGAAGCACCTTGTACAAACAATCTCAGAAATGCTAACGACATCATCGTTATAACAAACGATTACAGTGACCGACAGGAAATGATGGGCTCAATGTAATCACAAAGCAAAATAGAGTAATGTAATATAGTTTTTACAAACAAAGACAATTATTGTTGAAGGGATACAACTGCTAAATAGAATATGAATTAAGGCAGACTGTTACCAAAATTATCAGATAAATATGAGATTAAGAGCAGGATAGAGCGTTTCTTCTACACTGAGAGGAAGACAGGGGAATCCATGAATCAGGTAACAAAAGCAAATCAGAGAAATATTCCATTGGAACCTCCTTTGCCAGTAGCAAAATATGATAATTGTTTTTTACCCTTTTATCTGGCAACAAAACTGACACTTTTTTACATACATTATCAGTGCATACATTATCAGAGTTGTGTTTTTTGTTTGCATTACGACCGCAGGTATTATGGTCAATTCAAACATGACTCCTTGTAAAAAGGTGTCAGTTTTGTTGCCGGATAAAAGGGTAAAAAAACAATGATCAGAGACATATTGACTGTCAAATAATGTAAACATGCTTGGGCAGGGTGCCGCGGTGGCGACATGTTAACTCGCTCGCCTGGCATGCAGGAGCCGTGGGCTCGATCGTGACTCTGTGACGCCTGCTGCTGTATATTTGGAGTTTGCGTGTCTCTCTCTCCGTGGTCACGTGGAATTTTTTCCCGAGTCCTCCGGTTTTTCCCTCCGCATTTAGAAGCATACGCTTAGAGTATTTGGCGGGGATAGATTTCCACACGATAAGCCACTTCGTTGAGCTATCATTTGTGGCCAGGTCGCTTCTGAAAAAGAGCTACATAGCTCAGTGGGACCTTACCTGGTAGAATAAAAAAAATTGTTTAGTTTTTCCATCGCTGGAAGGGGTGTGACGGTTGAAGAACGAGACTGGTAATGGCAGCAAAATATGAAAATGCGCCCAAAAGCATGATCACTGGGGGGATGTAAGGATAAGGTCAGCTTATGTGCAGGAGTCAGATGGATCGTGACATTACAAGACTATGAGAGATAGCAATGACATGGGAATGAATTCATCCAGCAGCGTACAGACCATGTCTGATAATGATTATTATTTTAAAAAAGTATATATTGGTAGATTTCAATCTGACCTTGTATATATGACTCAATCCCAGTTTTCACTGAACCATTGTGTTTTTATCAAAATTTAAGTCCGAAAGAGGAGAATTTCTCCACAACTTTGCCTGTCGTCTGATTATGTGAGTTGTAATTACTGGCGAAACGTCGTCTTCGAATTGTAAATGATGTGAGTTTACTCTTCAACACACCGGTGTGCTGTACTAGTAACAAATTGACATGTTTTTTATGTGACAAAACCTATTAATTGGCTATGTCGGGTGGTGGCGGGTTTAACGACACATTTATATATTGACGTGATCTGGTTTGTGGTTTTCAGTTCAGCACTTTCAGAAGTTTGTCTCTCATGAAACTATTGCCGCGATGATTGCATCTACTCTGTGCATAAAGGTATACGGTATGTGCCGTGTCACCGATCACCCTATAGAGCTCGAGAAATCCCCGGCTAAGCCTGGACTGGCATGCTTGGCACACGCTTGGGTACTTCTCTAATCTGCCTGCTGAGCTGTAACATCAAAGGGGGCATTGTTTACTTGACCATGAAAACAGTGAGCCACTTCTGATGTCCTTTTCAAAGTGATCAGAACAAAAAAATGGCCCTTTCATTTAAACTGTTCATATATACAGAACAGTAGGGTTTTTTTGTTTCACTTCAAAAGCCAAATAGTTTATATTTAGGCAGCTTCAGATGATAAACTTCTAAAGAGTTAGTGTGAAGCTGTGGTGTGCCCGAGAAAATTACTGTGCTTTTGGGAGAGCGCTGGTTTTAATTTGTTGAGAAATAAGTGTGCAGTTTAATAAACAAACCACTACTAATATACAGCATATAAAATAGAACCATTATTTTGAGTAACAGTTGTGTTATTAGTGATAGTGCAAGTTTACATTCCTTTGTCAATCCACTGCTGGATGAAGGCCATCCTATGCTATGTCAATGACTGGGGTTGTTTATGCATACTTCACCACGCTGGCGATCGTGAGTTGGTGAAGGGCCAGTCCAGGGTTGATTCCGATATTACTCGCCAAAGATGTTTGCCACGGAATCAAAAACTCCCTGCAGTGTTGCTAACCGCTGTGCCACCACTCCGACAGTAATAATATTATAGTGGCTTCATTTTTGGACTGCGGTGTAATGCCGTGTCGTCTTAAACATAATGTACGTACGACGTGTAAAGTCAACGATGTGGCCCACCAGTTAATCCATTTGGATTTGTGTTCAGAGTTCAGAGGGTCAAATTCAACCACAGTCACTTTGCTCTGTGCTGTGGAAAAATGATCAAATAAGGCATGCCATCTGTTAAATTGTGCGGTTGTAATATAGAAGATCCAATGGCAATATTTGTGGCAACCAGCTATTACATGCTGGTGTTATGGTCACATTTGGAGCTATATTTGCAAATGCTGTTACGAAGTCGGGTTTCGGGACCAGAGCAAAAACTGGTACCGCCTGAATTGACTGAACTTTAGTGCTACAGATTTATTTAATGGGCAACATAATTAATTCAAGAGATAGTTCACTTATTTGAAAATGTATCACACAATCCACTTTTACTGATGAAGTAAATAACATGGTACCACTCACACTTTGTCACTAAAAGTGATACTATCATATAAATGTCCACACTGGACTTACGGACGACCGTAACTTTGGCGAAACATCCTCGTGCTAAGATAGTGAAATAATCTCTCTCGTTCAAAGGAGAGGGTCCTTGCCTATAACATCTGGGAATTCTTCAGAATTAATTCAAGCAAGCCTGTCTCTAACGATGAGATAATGAATGTCAGAACTTTGTCGAAGGTTTTCTTGCATTTGAACCAATGCTGCTGAAATTATGCACTTCCAGAAGACCGTGCGGCCGATGGTTTGCATAAAAATACTTTATCCTTAATGTGCAAAGAGTGATACATATTTATTAAACAAGGGATGTAATGTATAATTATACGAAATAAAAACAGTAATAGATTGACTACTTGTATTAATGTGCGGATCAGAGCAAAATTATTGTTTAAAAAAAATTGTTACAATACTCAATAAAACAATTGTTAGGTATCCTGAACTTTATCCCATCGCAGTTAACAACACAACGTTTTGAAATACCCGTGAATGGTGTGATCATGCTGCACACACACGTCATATAGTAAATACATTTTTAATGCATTTGTGTAATTCGTGGCCTTGTGATGACTGATATGTGAATGCTGTCTGAAGCTAAACAAGTCCCAACTTTCAATTAGATTGTGCAATACATGGAGGTGCACGATGTGTACCACATTCTGGAGAGAGAAAAAACATCTTCAAAGGTTTCCTCGTAAAACTTTAATTGTAGTCCCTCTTATTCTGTAAACGTGACCTGTCATCCATCTATGAGTCTTCTTCATCTCAAGGCAGTACAAAAGGGGGATCGTGGGAAATTGTCAAAACAATTTACACACGGGGGACTTTAAATGAACTTTCCTTACGCATTCAAGCATCTACAAACAAATGTATATTATTGGCGTATAGCACTTTGGTGGCAGGCACGCGTGGGCCGTCTGACGTTCTCTCGCAGGCACTGGCTTTCTGAATATTTCAAAAAGAAATATATTTGACGATTGACGGCCGCATCTGCTGCTGTTTGCGGCACCGAGACAGCTGCGTCCTCTCTGCAGCCCTTTCCCAATCGTGCAAGACAAGACAAAGATCCCCCGTGTAGCCTTAACAGACTGTTGGGGCAAGTGCTGTTAGCGTGCAGCACCTATGAAGGCCGGCACGGCACACGAGGCGGTGGGTGGCCAGCACCACGCCCGGCCGCCTTTGTCTCCCTAAGTGGCGATATTTACGCATCCCGCCAGGTACTCATTTGAGGCTGAGTCGACCTAGGGGAGACCCAGGACCGGTTCAGATAATCGTTACTGGTGATGGCCGTAAGCGGGAATCGAACTCGGGCCGCCGGTTTCGTAGCGCTAACCGCTACACCACCGCTCCCCACACGCGCGCGCGCACACACACATGTACACACACACATGCACGCACTCACACGCTCTCGCACGCGCACGCACGCGCGCACACACACACACACACACGCACACACACACACGCACACACACACACGCGCACTCATACGGCGCGGCACGTACTCACAAACGCATGCAGCACATCAATGCAAAGATCCCCCGTATATCCTTAACAGAGTGCTGGGGCAAGTACTGTTAGCGAGCACGCCCCCGGTCGTATTTGTCACCCCACTGCTGATATTTACACACCGAACCAGGTAACTAATTTTTTTTAAGGTTGAGACAACCTAGGGGAGGCCCAGCACTGTTTTAGATAATCGTCACTGGTGTTGATCGTGAGCGGGAATCGAACTCGGGTGGTCGGGTTTGAGCGCAGCGTGCCGACCGCTACGCTTCCGCTCCCCACACACCAATGCGCACGCACACGCACACACACACGTGCACACGCACGCACACACACACGTGCACACGCACGGGACGCACGCTAGCACAAGTGTCCACACATAAAACATAACACATGGCAAGTGACGCGTTTGCGGTTAGAGCACGGGCAGTGGGGGCTACTTTATTTAGTGCACTGACTGCGGTTTGCATTGGTTTGGGAAGATGGGTTGTCAAAGGAGGGGAGGGGGGGTAGAGCGCATGGATTCATCTTACGCCGTTTTGAAATAACCCTACATGCAGACCTGGGGAGAGCGTGTGAAAACCCCCTTTGTGTTCAACGCCAGATGTTCACGAGATTTGCCGGCGGTTCTTCGTTTGGGTTTGCGGATGGGGAACGACGTCCCTTAGAGGTGGGAGTGTGGGGGGTGGATGGGGGGGCTAGACGGGCTTTGGCCTTCGAGTGGTGGGGGTGGAATGGCTCTGAAATTAAAAGCACCGTAATGTGCACAGGGTGAAAACAAAGTCTGGCCGGCTAAGCCAAACAAGACAGCCAAGAATGATAAGTGTGCCGGCATTAGCAAGATGGCAAATGTATCTTAATTCAATTTGGGATATCGCCCGTGTTAGTGCTGCTGCTGTAACGTCTGATTACACGGCGGGCTCGGGAGTTGAGTCAGAAGGGTCGCTGAGCAGGGGCTTGTGAGTTGGGATTATTCGTTACCTATCCAGTATAGTGCGTTATATAAGATTTGTACTAAATTGTTGCTACTCTAAGAGATTGGCTCGTGAAACAAAACCATTTTTTTTAAATGTTAACGTTCATGATATGTATCTTCGTGTTGTGTTTTATGTTCATGTCAAGAGTCCATGTTTCTGATCCATATGTCATGGCAGGTAATATGCAGTGATGGAAAGCTTTGTTCTTTAGGTACATTGAAATATTGTTTCTCATTTTCAAATGTTTTTATTTTTTGACTTAAAACTTTCGTGACTGCAGGAATTCATTTTCTTGGTTCTTTCGGTAAAGTCACGTAGATAAATAAAAAATCATTAAAATTTAAGCAAAAAACCACGACTTTTCGATCGCAACACAAGCGGTCTTCATCTTCTCTCCGCCTGATGAAGACCGCTTGCGTTGCGATCGAAACGTCGTGGTTTTTTGCTTTTATTTTTAATTTTAATGTATATTTAAATGTAATTTTCTATCTATGTGACTTTACCAAAAGAACCAATTTTTTTTTTTACAAAAGGACTCTTTATTTTCAGAATGTTGAGCCCCACCAACTTAATAACCGCACTAGATATATTAATTGTAGTGTTTTCCAGTTGTGTCCCTCCAAAAATGTGTTTTGTTTTCAGTTAACGTGTTCTCAGCTGTATGTGATGTTCATTTTGCTCATGTTTATCTTTATCCCAACTCTACAGCTTTCTGCATTCTGAAAAAAGATCTTGTAACTGCATTTATCATTGGGTTTACAATGACAATATTATCAATGAATCTGAGTTAGTCGGTACTTTTACCAATAATTTTTACACCTTTATTTCGACAACATATGTTTCAGAAAATATTCCAGTGTCACTGTGAATAACTCAGTGAGTCTATCTCTTTGTTCCCGACTTCTGATTCAATGTTGTTATTTTCTTTTTGCAGTCTCAGTGTAGCTGTTCCAGGTTTATAAATTATTCTGATAATATCGGTATATTTCTATTCGGGTCAACGTTTGTGAGCGCTTAGATGGCTCCATATTTTTAACTGAATCAAGTGCTTTTTCATAGTCTACGAAAACCAGACATGGTAATATTTTGAACTCAATTGTCTTTTCTAGAATCTGCTACAATGCATGTGGACAAGCTGACAAGCACGCAAAGGAGCAAGGAGAGGTGCGTGCTGAGAATTTTACTGAGAGACTGAAAGACAAACACCTGGATCAGGGCGCCACGGTGGTGAGATGTTAAATACTTCGCCTGGTCTACAGGAGGTCGTGGGTTCAATCCCGAAACTGACGCCTGCTGTATATTTGGAGTTTGCACATCTCTCTCTCTGTCCCGTTGGTCGCGTGGATTTGTCTCCGGGTCTTCCGGTTTTTCCCTCCACATTTAGAAACATGCATTTAGAGTGTTTGGCTGTCGTACATTTCCACTTGATAAGCTACTTCGTTGAGCTATCATTTGTGAGCTAAATAGCTCAGTGGGCCTTACCTGCTAAAATATAGATATTAAAAAAACAGTTTCCTTTTAGCTTTCCCTTTATTATAACGACGGGGATAACTGCTGAATGTGCGAGGATCACGCGGTACACTGAGAGTCACAATAAGCGTGTACCAACAACAGACCCGTGTTGCAAGAGTATCATGTGTAGCCCTGGACCCGTCGTGGACTGTCTAGTTGAACACTACAGCTGTTCCAGCGGGTACAGCTGTTGTGGGGCAACCCAACCAGCCAGCGTGTGCTGGGGAGACGTAGCCTGTTTACCAGGGAGCAGGGACTCCGTGACCCCACTGGTGGTTAGGATGCCGGAGTGCAAAGAGTGTCTACAAAGAGAGCCCAAGGGGAGGGTATTGATGAGTGGTCTCAGAGCAGAGGGGGGTGCCAGGCTCCCCAGCCTTGTGTAACAGGACCAGGATCATAGAGGATAGAGGTGGATTATCGAGACCGGAGCTGTCATCCCTCGATTCGTGGGTGGAATTATATTTCTGCAGCCATGGTTTTGATGGTGGATGCTGAAGCTGTCAGCATTTACCACACCCCGACCGCCGCCACTGCGCCCCTCACTTGCCCTGGCAATTCGACACATTGTTATGATTCAAGACCGTGTTTTGATTCAAGGATCTGTTCTTTTTCGTCTTGTTTTTTTTTACCGTCTCGTTTGTATTTTGTCTTTATTACATCACATTTCTAGGTTTTGGCTTGCGCCATTAGCATAAATGTAACGTGAGTAAAACGTTGACTCTTACACGCGCAAATGGATGCACGTTGCGTTCATTTGGCTTCCATGTAAGCTACTTTATATTTTATTGATCATGGTTTTTATCACAATGTATTTCACTTTATAGAACCCTAACTACTGGTTATTATCTTCTTGGTTATTTCGATAAAGTCACGTAGAATGGAAATAATATAAATAATAAAATAAAACATAATAAAATAACATTCTACGTGACTTTACCGAAAGAACCAAGAAGATGAATCCCTGCAGTCACGAAAGCTTTAAATCGATATTGGTGATTACTTTGCTGCTGCATACTCTGAGAGGCTGTAAACACTGTTCTGGATGTTGTACACACGTGCAGCTGGATACACAATGGACATGCAATGATGCAGACAAATGATACAAAAAAATGTATATTCATTTCGTGTGGCCGATGAAAGAGCAACGATTGGAGATTCAGTTCCAAGTGATTTTGCCATACAATTGCTTTGTCTGAGAGTTGGGGAATTGCAGATCAACCACCTTGCATATATTTACTTGGTGTAATGTGCAGTTAGATGCAGTCCATGGTTTGGTGTTCATAGCCACAGTCGCAAAAAGGAGATAATCTAAATTATTCTCCACTTGTGCGTTGATTCCGGTCCGTGTTTTTCGTGGAAGATGGAAGCCGGGCAGTGTGGTGGTGATGGGGTCGCTGCGCCGGTATTTAACGGGGCACATTCGATTAAATCCCACAAATTGGTTCGCACCGTTTCGATGCCCAAAGTCGCGTCACGCAGAGTCTGTGCCACGTGATCTCAACAACATGTGCCATGTGCCATGTTGTTGAGACCACGTGCCATGTTGTTGAGATCATGTGCCATGTTGTTGAGATCATCGTTTATTGGCAGGTTTGGGTCGACAGCTGATCGGTGCAGTTCATGAAGTGTTGCTGCTGCTGCTGCTGCTGCATTGCGGCGAATATCATCCGGTCGTACAATAGTTGACAGTCCAGTAAGTCAAGGCAATGGCGTAAATGTTTATGCTTCTGTGATAATCCACATCAATATAAAGGGGGGAGAGCAGGGTGGTGTATTTATATACATTTGAATGTCTCTGAAAATGAAAAGCAGAAAATCATTGTGCAGGAATAGGAACGCTTTAAGTTTTGCACAAATGCCAGCAATGGTATATGGAGCAGAAAAAATGTAACTTACAAAGGTAATAGAAGCTGAAAAGTGCACACATAGGCATGGAATTTTAACACGTAGGCTTTCCCGACCGATATCATCCGTAATATAGGTTTTTTTTTGGTGAAATACGCGATCTAACCCAAACAAAACCCCTACATTATGTAGGCGTGGAATTGTACTGAGGGAAGGAAAGAGGAGCAAGCGGACCAGGGCACAAGAGCACATTGTAGACGTGTCAAGCAAATTGAGTGAGAAAGCACGATGGCTGACGGACAAGGCTGGTGACGGAATCGCCAAATGAAGGAGAACGCCCAAGAGGACGACCATTGCGGAGACGGAGCGATGCAATGAGCTCGTGCACGAACGGATTACGGAATTGACGCGACCGTGTGTGCTCGTGATGGCCTGGGGATGTCTCCATCCAGCAGTGGATTGATTTTGGCTGATGATGATATTCTTTGACATCTTTTTTGCAACTTAATATGTTTTTTCATTGTTTGATGGCGCACTTTCCAAAGACTGTTAAATACTTCCTGATTCCAGCAATTCCAATATTATACACAGACTATACGTTGTTTTGCTTTTGCGTTGAATGGGATCCCATACATTCTACAGAGCGCTCCTACCAATAACATCCAACAATTCGGCAGTATTTTTTTTACAAGCCTGAATCTGCCGGTTAGACTCAGAAGGGTCAAAACCAGTTAATGGTTTTGCTTTCGGCAACAACCGTTGCCGATTACTATTTGCATTAACATCACTAGACACAGCCACTTCTTTATGACCCTTGGGCTACACCCATTTCAAACCTTTTAGCAGACCAAGCTTTCCCACCTGATGACGGACGCTTGTGTTGCGCCCGAAACGTCGTGATTTATTTTATACCGACGTGACTTTACCGAAAGAACCAAAGAGTATGGATTCCTGTAGTCACGAAAGCTGAAAATCAAGATTGAATACTATTGCACTGCAAAGCCAATAGGCCGATAATATATTTCATTCATATGTGGAAACAAATGCCCATGCAACGACTCTCTATCGCCGCCTCGTGAACACGTGGCGTTAACAACAACGACAACACGTAGAGACGCGTGCACGTGCGCGCGACTCTTCGGGAACAACCCACTCCTTAAGTCCCAACAAAGGGCTCAAGTTACAAATATGCCAACGATTGCGGAGTCGAGCAAAGGAGAGAGCGGTGGACGCTCGGAGTGGAGACAGATTTGTCCCCCCGCCTGCCACCAGCCCATGAGCAGCGAAGTCCCACACTTCTCTGAGACCCGCTCAAGGTGACCCGTCTCCCAAGTGGGCCCTGTGCAGGCTATGAGGTCCCCGTAGGAGTTCCGATTATCTCCCCCCCCCCCCCCCCCACCCCCCCACCCACCCCCCGGCCTGCCGAAGCGCGGTTCCCACCGCATGCCAGACCTAAATGGTCGGCACTAATTCTCAGCGAATGTTTGTCCGTTTCTGTGTACGTTGCACTCCGCACGACACGAGGTCACGGCCACACCGAGCACCTGCCGTGATTCCGTGCGTCACGCCGGCTAAGGCAGCGAGCCGCTTTCCTCCGATTTGCACGCATGCGGTGCATTGCACGGCTTCTCAGATTTTGTTACACGTAGCTATCAAATAATTTTCATCATCGTCGTCGTCGTCATTCATGACTTGATATTACGCTTCACATGAGTATACAAACAAGTCTTGAAGCACCAACAATTGAAATGAGCATCGCACATCGGTCGTAGCACACATTAACTCAGAATTACAAATGGTTATATGCCAATACTTTTAAGTTTAATGGGTAAACACATGCTCAGCAAATTCTAGGTGTTTACATCAATACAGTACGTACGATCTATTATTTTATTGTTATTAAAATAAGTCGAATGATATCAACATTTACATGCTACTAATTTTGTGAATAGTATTCAAATCAATGATATACAAGATTCACCATAATGTATTTCTTACAATGTGTTAATACATGATAGATAAACATACGAATAACATTTTGACGGATTTTACAAGCAAGCTATAGCACGAGAACACTTGAGTGTAAGTCAAATGGTCGTCACCATTCGGTCGTGAACAAGGCAAGTGAAAGGAACAATTTAAAGTGTTGTACATTCCTTTTTAATGGGGGACGCAGAGAGGATGAGCGTAGAGGCTGTAATTGACCAACTATGCGCGGGCCACCAATCCATCAGTCAACAAACGTGAGCTCAACGTTGACAACTACCGTCCAGCGTGCAATGCAACTCTTTCCCTCCCGTATACTTTGCCCTTCGAAGTTAACAGTCATCTAATTAAGGCATCCCTCCAAGGGAGGAACTGAACAATAGCCGTGATTGTTGTAATTAAGCTGCGGCTCCTGAGGAATTGACAAACAATAATATCCCCTGGGGGTGGGGGGGGAGGAAAACTCTCCACACAGTTACATAACTGTGGTCTCAATTCGGACCCAGGCCAGGAATGTTGCACAAAAAACAACCCAGCATTGCTAAACCACAGGTTTCAGACAGTAGCTGATGTCACCGCTGAAGCCTGCAACCTCATCCATCGTGGTAAAATGTGTGGTCTCTGATTTAATCATTGAGAAACGCTGTCCCTTTAAAACATAACTTGTTCTAAGGGAGCTGTCCAGCCTCCTTACCATCCGTACGTTGCAATGCTGTGAGTCTAAGGAATATTAAATAATATATATTTTAAACTTTTTTCAAAACACGCTTTTATGAAATGTACTAAAAAGTTACGCATATATTTTTTTCTGTTCAAGTACTTTGCATTATATATGTTTAATATACTGCTGTTGTAATTGACTAAAAATAAAAGCGTGGGGCATAAACGATAGCTCAATGAAGTAGCACATCGCGTAGAGATTCATAGCAGCCATCCAGGTCGATCGTCACGTGGTAAACATGAATGTTCTGTAGTAATGTAAGAACTCCACGACTCCACGAAGTGGCCCCGAAGCTTGCCATAACGTAAGGGACCGTGGGCAATTACAACCAACGTTAGTTGACCTTGGACAATTAGACCCAAGCCGAAACATAATGTGTAAACACGAATGTTTAAAAATATATATTTTATATATATATTTTTTATGATAGAATATAGTATTGTCATCAGTATGACATAGGTATATAAAGTTTGTAGTCGACACCACATTGGGCAGTGGTTAAAATTGAGTTACAAGATTTGAGGATACAACAACGACAATAACAACAGACAGTGAGTTAAATAAAAGCGTTTAGTGTTTACCGTTTCTGGCAATAAAACAGGTGTTAAGATGTTCAAACGCCAAATAGATACCCTTTGCAAGAAATCAAGTCTGCATCAACCACACGTACTTGTGGTGAACATGCAATCAAACATGCTCTGACAATATGCTCTGATAATATATGGTATTGTCTTTGAAACTGTTTGGCCTACACCAGAGACAACCTTCTTCGTGGTCGAGTCTCACCAGTGTCAGACCAGAGAAGGCCAAAAGGCGAACAGCACAACGACATTGCATATATCAGAGAATGTATAGCTCGGGGTGACCAGCTTTATCATGGGATAGCTTTTTGCCAGTATCAAGAAAGGTCCCAGTCTAAGTAATGTGCTTTTGTTTCTCACCGAACTGCACGGTGGTGGGGGGGAGGGGATCCCATGGGCCAAATGAAGTTAGAAATGTTTAACTTGATTTAAGTAACCAATACCTACACCCACATATGTTTAAATAATTTCACTCTTTTTTAAAACTTAGAATTGGCCAGCGTACAAACTACAAACGCCAAGATGCCCTGCCAGGTTTTTTTCCCAGACTGACTCACTCGTCCACAACAGGCCAACTCACACTATAAAAACATCGTTTAAAAGTGTGCGTGGATCGCTGTGTATTTGTGTACGTTTTTTCGGGTATGTTTATATTCCCATTAAAAAGTAACTTGTAGCACCACCGCTATTATCGTACGGAACGCGTGTGGTGGTTGTGTTCGGTGAAAATCGCACGTATGATCGCGCCCTCTAGCTGATGAGTGTTTCGGTATTGCACGTCTGCAGAAAATATCGAACAGAACTTGTACAGAGCGGTTCCGGATACCTTTTCACCCCCAATTAATTGAACCCTAACATTTGTCTATTTCGTCGAATATAAATTTCTGTTTGAAACAAACCTTACTTAAAAAAACTAAAATTAAATGTTTTAGAGAATCGAATAGGGGGGAGGGAGGGGTCACAAGACATCCGGGCCACTTTGTGCAATCGTAGCGTGAACACCGCTGGGTCGTGGTTCGCTTCGGACGGGCAACACGTGACTCACAGCTCGGAACCACGTGGGGTACTGTGACGTCGGATCGCGTACACGAGGTTGCTCCGACATTTTACATTGAAATGTCGAACCATCCTGAATGATAAGATAATGCGAATCACGCGTGCATCTTCTTTAACACAATTAAAGCGATCAAAGCTGAAATGGTGAATATTTGATGACTTTGCGTCATGCCCCAGTGTGTTCACGTTACAAGTCGGTGATATATTGATCAGATCCCTTCAGTAAATAGTTTAAACGTTTGCAGATAGCCTGGCCTACGCTCTGGCTTAGTTAATCAGGCACATTGCTGGACCTGAGATCATCGCTCCCGCTACTCCAGCCAATCAGCTGCCAGGGAAACAACCCCCATGCAAGAGGCAACTGTGACGACATGGCTCCATACGTTCAGCCATTCTGTGGCTGAAATAAGTTGTATATTTTGTAATAGTTTTTTTTTATAATGTCAATGTGATTGTGTGCATATATTAGTGCGAGTATGTAATTTCTCAAGTGTCTTTGCGTGGTAATGTCTTTATATGAGCCGGTCTTGGGACTTCCCGTAGGTCGACTCAGCCTCAAATGAGTACCTGGTGCGTTGTCTAAGCATCGCTACTGGGGAGACAAAGGCGGTCGGGCGTAGTGCTGACCACTCACCCCTTGTGTACCGTTCCCGGCTTAGGTGCTCGCTGACGGCGCTTGCCCTCACAGGCTGTCCAAGGCTATACGGGGGATTTGTGACACACTGATTGTAACAGCTACTGGGGTTTCTCCCTCCTCAGCATGCCGGGAAAGGTCCTGCCAAGGATGAATTATTCAACATCGCCTTGTCAACCAACCTGAGTAAAGGCAGATTACAAGCTCATTTCTTTCGAACTGCTTTTTGTGTTTAGTTTGTTGTCCTTCCCCAGCACAAGAAGTTCAGCATAACTGTACATACATCCCCATCTCGATCTGTGCTCCCCACTTTGCCGCACCACGCACACACAGACACACAACAACCGCCATTCGCCACTAAGTGGCGGTGACGTCACCACGACGCTTGTGCCAGACCATGTGCACCTTGAGGCCACGTGAAGTGTCGAACGCCCGCTGGCAGGAGGTCACGGGGCAGACCCAGGTGCCACGGGTCGACTGACTGAGATGACCGAGATGACTGGCTGATGCACCACCTGTAGACACACAGACAAACACACACAGACAGACACGCACACACAGAAACATACACACAGCGGCTGTAACCTCTGTATGCACGCGTGTTTGTGCGTAGGATTACGAAATAGGTTACAAACTTACTGTATGTATGATATGTCACGCGCATTTCTTATTACTGCACTGGAATTGTTTTTTTATATGATACTGGGTGTCAAACATTGTTGGCAAGAGCACTCCGCCTAAACGATGAGTCCCTTTAAAAATAATTAAACCAAATTGTATACTCATCTTATTGCTGTTGTGGGCGAAGTACAATTCTGCCCGTGTCTTTGACGGTTCATTTGAGCCACCTCCGATTGACATGGTTGGCTACATATCGTGCAACATACATACAATAGCCTTAACATACTATATGGGCAAGTGCTGTTAGGGAGCACCTATAAAGGCAGGCACAGCACAACGAGGGGGTGGGTGCCCAACACCACGCCAGGCCGCCTTTGTCTCCCTAGTGGCGATGTTTACACATCGCACCAGGTACTCATTTAAGGCTGGGTTGACCTAGGGGAGGCCGAGGACCGGTTCAGATAATCGCCACCGGTGTTGACCGTGAGCGGGGAATCGAACTCGGGTAGCCAGGTTCATAGCGCAGCGCGCTAACCACTACACTACCGCTCCCCCGACAACAGACACACACACAACACACGATCAAGATGCCTATCATTTAAGTTATCACTCGACCTCACACGGGGCTCCTGTCCTGCAAGAACGAGCAGCGTGCAGCAAGTCTGCACCTGCTAATCGTATTCATCGATCGTATTTTATTGGAACTCCACCGCTCTCTCCTTTGCTGCTCCGTGCTTCCAGTGTTCAGGGGCCTGCTTAAGGCGCGGCTCCGGCTGGAGCACGCCATGTACCACACACATGTCGGTGATGTGCAGCGCGTCTTCTTCGAACGCTGGGGAGCCGGACAAGCCCCTCTCTGTACCAGCGTGGACGGCACCCTCGTGGTGTTCACCTTCTGAAGCGCTCGCTCGTCACCGTGGCGTGCGCGATGACCACCACCACCACCGCCACGTGGCTTTTCTTTCGTGTTGTGCGCGCTGTATTTAGCGCCACAGCACGTGGATTTATAGGGCTTGTTTGCTGGTGACTTTGTGTATTTCATATCGGAATCGCCTCCAGTGCTGTTGCTGCTGGCGGCAATAAACGTTGTTTAAAAGTCAAAAGTCTGTCTGTATGTGTGTGTCTCTCTCTCTCTGTCTCACTGTCTCTTTCTGTCTCTCTGTCTCTTTCTGTCTGTCTGTATGTTTATCTCTCTCTGTATGTCTCTCTATCTCTCTGTCTCTCTCACTCTCTCTGTTAACCACGTGGCTTTTCATTCGTGTTGTGCGCGCTGTATTTAGCGCCACAGCGCGTGGATTTATAGGGCTTGTTTTATTTGTTTGCTGGTGACTTTGTGTATTTCATATCGGAATCACCTCCACTGCTGTTGCTGCTGGCGGCAATAAAAGTTGTTTAAAAGTCAAAGTCTCCTTTGCCGCGTGCGTATCTCCCCGTCAGCTGCTCGGCGCACAGACTCGGAACCACGTGCGCTTCCGATCAGCTGATCCGCGCGCCGTCAGATTTCATTATTTAACAGCTGAAACACTTCCTACCCCGGGCTCAGTTCCTCGTCCACTCCAGCGGCGTTTGCATTTGTTTAGGCCTACGTGCTGCGGTATTGTCGATGAGACTCTTTTAAGCCAACTCCAACCGAACTCCCATTTGCGAGTGCCGTGTTAAATCGACAGTACGGAATATATATCGCCCGCCTCGCCTCTATCCCATCATCGCCTCCCCCCCCATGTTCCCCGGCTCTCCTTCCGCAGCCTGGCCATGGACCAGGCTACTCGTCCTGTGCACAGCGTGCCTGCTGGTTCCTTCCGTCGAAGCGGAGCTAGAGGTGTTCGTGGTCCCCCATAGTCATATGGACGTGGGCTGGGTGTACACGGTGCAGGTGAGTTACAAGGAGGGGGGGGGGGGGGTAAGGCTGAGATAGGGTAGCGAGTGGCAAGTGAAGATGTGCGGGCTCGAATCGCGTTCTCGTAACCGTTTGCAAGTATTGAAGTGTGTATGTTGAACTTCTCTCGCGCCGTACGTAGCCGACCGTGCGAATCGGAGGCAGGGTAATAGAGGCGAGAGATTGGTCCGCCTTGTGAGAATTGATGACAGTGCGTCTAAGTCGACGAAAGACGGCGAAAATCACAGCAAATGCCTGGCTACGATGTGGTCAGCAGAGGGCAGTGCACCTCCGATTAGCACGGTTGCCTACGGACGGTGCGAAAGAAGTTCACCATACGTACAACAAAAATAATTTGTTCCCTGCGGTGCGTCTCAGTCCACGCTCCCCGCCTTCACGTAGCGCCCACAGATCCCGCGTGGCGAGTGAGGGTACCGCAGAGTCAAATAATACCCCGCGCCCACCAACACAAACCACACGGCGTGAAGAGCCACTTCATGGGCCATTGTATTGATTTAAGGGCCATGTTGGGCCCTTTCCCAAATGAAATTTCAGCATGAGATTGAATGGTGAGCGGATTCATGATATGCCTCAACATACTCGGGTGCAAATTGACCAATAATTAATCAACCCATGCGAATCCAGAACAGTATTGGGATTCGTGAATAAGTATGATCAACGTGTATTTAATGGATGAACAAATGTACAAGTTATATTTTCAGCTGAATAGAGTCATTGTAATTATGCAACTTAAAAAAAACCCGTTAATCACAGTGCTGCATATTGATGTTAACGCAACAATCGGAACGCATTCGTTGATAGCACTGCTTTAAAGCAAACATGCGTGCAGGTTCAGATAACCATCACTGGTGTTGGTCGTGAGCGGGAATCGAACTCAGGCCGCACAACCGTGGCCTCTCGTTCTGTATACAGGCTGCTTAAAACAATGTTTAACACTTCTGAGAATTTGCAACAATACCACAACGAAATGTGCTTCGGGCTCTGGAGACCACCTGGAGAAGATTCCAGGCCACGTGTTGACAATGATGGCAAACAAGTGGAGACTGAGAATAGGTTTTCCCCCTTTTATGTCAACAAAACAGGTGTTAAATTGTTAAAACACCAGACTGAAACCTTTTACAAGGAATCATGTCTGTTGTTAAAGGTTTCAGTTTGGTGTTTGAACAACTTAACACCTGTTTTGTTACCAGATTAAAAGGAGAAAAGCCTATTATCATATTTTGGTACTGGCAAAGGAGGTCCCATGATGTAAGTGGAGTCTCTTTGACTTTTTGAAGCTACTAACATACATTTGTAATCATGTCCCAGTGTATGATCCATTCTTTTTCCATTAAAAACGATCGTCCCATGTAAGCACCCCGTACATCCTGCAGGAGAGTATGCACGCCTACGCAGCCAACGTGTACAGCACGGTGGTGCGGGAGCTTCTGAAGGCACCGGAGCGACGCTTCATCGCCGTGGAGCAGGAATTCTTCCGCCTCTGGTGGGACGGCGTGGCCTCGGCCGAGCAGAAGCAGAAGGTGTGGCCCCCGGAGTGCACGGCATCGGTGGGCCCAGCTGGGTCTTTCCGCTGGCATGACCCTTCTCTCTCTTTTTCGTCCACTTTGCGTGGAAAGACCCGCGGTCTTTCTCTCCGGAGTTACAATGTTACGCGTCCAACACAATTGATGCCAACGACTTCAAGAGAAGCTTTTTGTTGCCCTCCACGGGATGATTTTTTCATGGTCTCTCATTTTTTTGTAGTATCTTTCATAGCTGTGGAGAGCTACGGGAGATGTTGGGCAATCCACAGCCCACCATTGTTGTGGTTCTCCAACTAGCCAGTGGTCTACAAGTGGTGTAGGAACCCACATTTTGTATTTGTCATGCTCTCCAGATCCTGAGAATCTCCATCAGCTGTAAAAATGTAACATACATGGCTTAGGCAGGTGGATTATTTGCAGTGCATGTATAACGTATGTACTCAGGATGCTTTCGTGTTAATCAGCAGCATTAGTTAGTGACATCGATGTGACGACGTTTCCGAGTATGAGCAGCATTTAAAAAAAGAGAAATGCCTTTTTATTAGATGTGAATATATTTAACTTTTTTACTGTGGGAAGATTGTGGTCTGTGTGCACATGCAGTTGTTTTTTTTTTAAAGGCTGGACTTGCATGTGTCACAGGGTGTCTTAACGTGAATCAGTTACAAGAGTAGATGTTCGTTTTTAAATCCTTTATATTAAGTTCACTTGCTTGCTTGCTTGCATGCTTGCGTGCTTGCTTGCGCACTTACGACCGTGCAAATCTTTCGGTCGTTTTTTAACCCACTTCCCGTGATCCAATCGAGCTGACATTTTCCACACAGACTCGTTGTGCGTGACAATTAATGTTCGTGAAATTTTTTTTCCAAAATGTTACAATTTTTAGGACAAAAATATTATATTTAATTACCAATTGCTTAATGTTTGTGCTGCAATCATCTGACCCATAGGTGGCAGTCATCTCAAGCCAGAGGACGAGAGGACTCTAGCCGCCACGCATATAAAGGATTTATAGTGAAAAACTTTGTTTTTACGGGTTAATTTTTACGTTTTAAGTACTGTTCATAATTGCTGATGAAGGCGTTCCAAACCTCGGGCAATTTTCACTAACTCACAACTTTGTCAACGCAGCAGGAAACCAGTTCACTGCTGTGTACATGAGTAAATCATTCACGGTTGGATTAAGATGGAGGCCCATTACCTAACAAGATTGAGGCTCATGTTCCACTGTTTATACAAAACCACATTACAATACGAATGTTGGTTATGACAGTGCTATTAGGTGAAATGCAATCAATAACAGTTTTTTTGTAATACCCAGAAGAAAGACAAATCTTGACAGAAGGGACTGGGTGTATTCAATAAACGAAGACTAATGACGGACAGGAAATTCAGAAGGCCAGGTGGTAGAACTGTCAAAATGTTCCTTTCCTTTCAGTGACAGTGTACAAGAAAACAAACGTTATTATTCGTAAATAACTTTGTAAATGTTTCAGCCCATCGAAGCAGACATTTGACACCGTCTATTAAAAGTTGTCCGAAACGTAAAACATCTTGGCAATTAAAACAGCGCTTGTCTTTTTGGATGTTTAAAATGCATGCATCTCTCATCACTGGTTCTGCCCAGGTGCATGAGTTGGTGAGGCAAGGTCGACTGGAGTTCATAATTGGGGGCCAAGTGATGCATGACGAGGCCGTCACTGAGCTAAGTGCCCAGATCCTGCAGCTCACCGGTAATAATAACATCACTGCAGGTAGTCCCCGAGTTACGACGGTCCGACTTACGATATTTCGATCTTACGATGGCGATAGCGATACGACAAAATTTATAAATATTTAAAATTTCGCGCGGCAGGCAAACGCAGCAGCGTACTAAAGTACGAATCTTGGTGAGTACAGTACAATATGATAGGTTACGATACGTTCAATGCATGTATGATACGTAGCTTTAGCGATTTCATTTTAGGATTACCACGATACGATACGTTCAATGCATGTTAAAAGTTTTTTTATAGCAGATAGGATTGTTTCCTGAAAAAAGTTTCTATGAAATTGCAGTTCATATAGGTAGGCTAAGAATTTACCTTGTTTTTTTTTATTCTACATTTTTCTGTGCAATACAGTATTGTAATTAATACATACAGTATATAGTTTATACAGTACGGTACTGTACATTTCTCTGTTTTGCTAAATTATCACCATTCTCTAAGACTCCTGGGTAGGCTAGGCCATCTTCGACTTACGATATTTTTTACTGACGATGGGGTCGTCGTAACGTATCTCCATCGTAAGTAGAGGACTACCTTTGCAGGTATGCAGGGTTTTACATTTGCCAAACTTCGCCCAGAGGAACCCTCTCTATATTCCTATCGACCATACACAAAAATAAACTACAAACATATGTCAAAAAGCTCTCACAATCATTATTAACTGCCTTAAAGCAGAAGAATGTATCATTGGCTGACATGTCGCACAGTGACGATTCTTGTGAAGAAGGCTTTGCTAATAATGGATGTGGCGAGTTTATTTTTTTTTACATTTGTGCTTGAGAACCAATATCAGCGTAGCCCGGTCACTTACATTTTTTTTCCAATTCTGTAATGACACCTCTGCATATTACCATTGCGGGGAATGGAGTTGAATTGTCACCGATGAAGCTCTCCTGATTTAAAGGCAAGGTCACTCGCCATTAGACACCTGGCTGCCTCAACAACAACAAGAATAATAAAAGTGAGCATACGTGCTCTCCCGCACCTTTGTACACAACCGTTGCCGTTTGTTTCGTCCATTTGCCGGCAGAGGGTCATGGGTTCCTGTACGAGACGTTCGGTGTGAGGCCGACGTTTTCTTGGCACGTGGACCCATTTGGCGCCTCGGCCGCCACCCCCAGCCTCTTCGCGATGGCCGGATTCAACGCCCACCTCATCTCTCGCATCGACTACGATGCCAAGGACGTCATGCAACAGTCGCAGGTCATTGGTAATAGCCATTAGCATTGTTATAGCAGGCATGCAACGTAGCCCTCCCACCTCGCAATTTGATGAAGTGTCAGGGCTTGAGATCACGTGTTGATTCAATGATATATATTTATTTTTATAAATGGCAGTGATTGTAGTGCCAAATAGCCTTACAGTGACTGAATCAGTCCTTCCTGTAAACCCGTTCCATGTCATTTGCTAAATGTGCTGTTCGACGCTTGAGCGTAATCATATTAACAGATTTATCGATGCATTGTTAGATGCTTAGTTATTGTCCTTTTAACTTTGCAGTGTTGTCGCCTTTCAAGGTTACCACCCTTGTCCATATGCTTAAAATAATTATACCATTGTTGCTCATCACAAATTATAGTCGAGCATTTTGTCTTTCGTATTTACACCTTTAAATTCCAGGCCAATTTCCCACATTTATATTTAGATATACAGTGACATGATACTTATTATTTCCCAAAAAGGTTGATTTTTGCCCTCGCGGAATGTAAATTGAAAACTGTTCCTATGCAGCACCTACCGCTGGCTTCTCAGCCACCGTCATTGTGTGATTGATGGAATGCCGAACTTGCCGCGAGTTTCGTTTGTGGTAACAAAACGATGTAACCCTATAACCTGCAACTTGACATGGGTCAAACATGAGGTGAAGTATCACAACCTCTATTTCGACTGGAGGAAATCCGATGGGCCGTGAAGCTCTTTTTTCACAGCTGCCCAGTGCGGGCGGCTCGGCAAGCTACACACAGCCCTAACCCGTGCCGTCATCCTCCAGAAGCTGCAGTTTGTGTGGAGGGGCTCCCGCTCACTCGGGGCACGACAGGAGATCTTCACTCACATCATGGACGAGTACAGCTACTGCACCCCCTCGGCCCTTCCCTTCTCAAACAGGTTTGGACTGCCTCTGGGTGGGGGGTGGGTGAGACTAACTAAATTAGCGTTCATCAGAATGCCACAATGTTTTATTCTTTGTTGTATCTTTCCCAGGAGTGGATTTTATTGGAATGGTGTAGCCCTGTTCCCAGACCCGCCGGCTGATGGTATCTACCCCAACATGAGTCTGCCGGTTACAGCGGACACCGTGAAGCGTTACGCCGACACCATGGTGGCAAACATCCGTCAGCGAGCCGCGTGGTTCCGCACCAACACACTGCTCTGGCCCTGGGTACGCGGCAACGCACCACACGTGCTTCACACAGTCATGCCGCTGTGCAGATCTTCCAAACGCACACGTGGTTTAAGCCGTCTTAGTTTTTTTATCACCTCGGGTTGATGAGAAAAATGCTGAGCGGAGGCCCGAAAATCCAAGACAACAGGGCGGCCAGAAACAAACATCACTATTGAAGGTGTGGTAGATGAGAGATAATATGTCACATTAATTGAGAAGGGTTTTGAGAGTATGGAAGAGAGATAATGGATGAAGTTATGAAAATGCGCAGAGCAAGCCTTTGAGTAGTATGGTAGTTGATTGTAGCATGGATGAAACAAAACGATCAGGCTGGTAGACTCCGTTAATTAGGCACAATCATAAAGCTGATATTAAATGGTTAATTTTCTGATGTGATTCATGTTGCTCAGTTTAAAATGGTTGCAGCATAATGTGATTAAAGTTGTGCAAATGAAATGGAACGAAAGCAGAACAGTGCGGAGAGAAGTATTGATAGCTGCATCATGGGACCTCCTTTGCCTGTACCAAAATATGAGAATAGGTTTTCCCCTTTTTTTCTGGCATCAAAACAGGTGTTAAGATATTCATATTCTTGGTTCTTTCGGTAAAGTCACATAGAAGGGAAATAATAAAATATTAAAATAAACGTTTCGATTGCAACACAAGCAATCATCATCAGGTGTTAAGATGTTCAAATACCAAACTGAAACCTTTTACAAGGAATCATGTCTGCATTAACCACAATACTTGTGGTCAGAATGCAAACAAACAACGTACTCTGATAATATATGCATTATCTTTGAAACTGATTGGTCCACGCCAGAGACAGCTTTCTTTTGAGCCTCGTTTCAAAACGGTGTTAGACCAGAGGACATCCTCTTGCTGGGAATTCACTGACAGAAAAAGGAACACATGGAATGGAGTAATCACAGAAGTTGTAATCCTCGTATTGACCATTCAGAAAAATGTGGTCTTGGTCAGGATACATCGGTAAAAAGGATTATGGATGTTGAACTTATTTCGCACCATACGTAGCCAACTGTTATAATCGGAGGTGCGGGGGAAGGACAACAATCCGTCATGGCTCGATAGATTGTTACAGCACAGGACCCTTAGAGATGGTGACAGCCTTCGTCCAGCAGTGGATTTATCATTCATGATGATGAACAATACAGTACATGCATGGAAAAAGAAGAATAAATACCAGATTGTGGATACAAATGCTGTTCATCGAAAAATAACAATAAGAAGAAAAAATGTGCACGTAGAGCAAGTATATAGGCTGATCACAAATTAGCGAATAGCTCAATGGCTCTCGGCACACGGTTCAGATGCAGTCGTCAGTTACGAAGTGACTCCCCGTTGGGCGTGTGCTCCGATTTTTGTTGTTGCAGGGCTGCGACAAGCAGTTCTTCAACGCGTCCGTGCAGTTCGACAACATGGACCCGCTCATGGCCCACGTGAACGCGCACAGCCAGGAGTACGGCGTTCGTCTTCGCTACGCCACGCTCGGCGAGTTCTTCAGCAGCGTCAAGGCGGCGGGGCTTCGCTGGGACGTGCGGGATGAGCGAGACTTTCTACCGTACTCCTCGGGTATGATGGGGAGCGAGCAGTTTCATCCGAGCGCTGCGTGAGACTCGGGTGGGGATTGCCGGGGGGGGGTGTGCGAGTAGAGTACGTACGTATTTGTTGAACTTCTTCGCATCGTACGTAGCCAACCGCGTGGGTGGACTCGGGTAAACCATCAAACCCAGCGCGGACCGCTCTGTGGTTTCCAACCCTGCCTGTAGAGTCCTTGGTGCCCTGTGATATTTAGCTCATAGCAAAACAAACCAAAGTAAAATTATCGTAAACATGTATAGCCGGTGAGACTCCGCCTTTCACCTCTGTTTCTTGGTGATACTCAGACTAAACTGTACTGTAGTGATTTTTTAAAGTATTATACAATTCTAAATATTCAGTTGTTTGTAGGTTATCATTCCACGTTTCAGGCATAATGTGATATCGAATGGAACAAAAATTTATTTAGCAACGCGCTTATTTACAGTATGATGCCTTCCCATGCCTCGAACCATCACCGCGTTTAACTCAGACTGGCAGTCGGCATGGACCGGCTTCTACGCCAGCCGCAACACCTTGAAGGGGCTGGCGCGGGGGGCGCAGGCCGTGCTGCACGCGGCCGAGACGCTCTTCACGCTCTACGTGCGCTCGGGCCTTGCCTCCTCGCAGGACGAGCTGCTCGTGCTCGAGCAGCTGCGGCGGCTGCGCTGGGCCTCGGCTCAGGTCCGGTGGCGAATGCAACGCACACGCTCGTCGCACGCGCAAACACGCTCACACTTCCAGACGTACGTCGCCACGTGCGCAAAACGCCCGCTCAAGTTCACGCGTCCACAGACGCGCGTTCACGGATCGGAACACGGGTGATTGCACTGTGCTATGAACCTGTGAATTGTACGTGTGTATGTTGAACTGCTTTCGCGCCGTACGTAGCCAACAGTGCTAATCGGAGGTGCGGGAGAATGACAACAAAGTAACCATGGATAATCTCAGGGCTATTGAGAGGGACGATAGATCGGGCGATTTACCTCAGGCCCTGGGTCCGTTAGAAAGGTTTGAAGAGGTCTCAGAAGGGGCCTCATCTGGCACTTTACCTCGGCCCTCTTAATACCTTTGAGCGACCCTGCATATACCACATCATAACCTGGTCCACGCCCATATTCAGCTCGCAAATGCTCCGTTTCTCTCGCTTGATGACAAACGTCTTCCGAGTTTGATTTCTCCGACTTGCTAGTAGCAAACCCGGCGAGTGACCTTCGTCTCTCTAGGTGCAGCACCACGACGCGGTGACGGGCACGGAGTCGCCGCCCGTGCGCGACATGTACGCGCGCGACCTGGCGGACGGGGTGGCGGGCGTCACGCCGGCGCTGGCGAGCATGCTGAGCGCGCTCGTGCCCGGTCTGCCGCCCCCCTCCAGCATGCGCCTCCTCTCGCCCCTCTTGCAGCTCCGCGCAGGCACGGATGCACGCCCGTATGTTTTCACCGGTCTGCTGCCCGATCAATCGGTCAATCGGGCAACCTACGGTTGTTTGCAAAACAAATGTGCATTCTTCTTGGTTCTTTCGGTGAAGTCACGTAGAAGGTAAATAATAAAGTAATAAAAATAAAACATAATAAAATACTTCTCACGACGTTTCGGCCACAACGCAAGCAGCCGTCCTCAGGTGAAGAACAGGTCTGTCGGAAAGACGCTGTCGCACTCATCCGCTGTCTTCCCAACAGACCTGTTCTTCCTGCACTGTGACACTCACGCCCAACGCTTATCCCTGGCCACTGAATTGCCAGCCCAATGTTCACTGCCAGAAGTGTCACTTCACCGTTAAATGAGTCGCCATCCAGCGTGCCCAAACGAGTGGAGATGGGGCTTGGACACGCGTGAACATTGCGCTCTATTTCGATTTAAAGCTTTCGTGACCGCAGGGATTCATCTTCTTTGTTCTTTCGGTAAAGTCACGTAGAAGGGAAATAATAAAAATAAAACTTGTGAGAATTGTATTTTATTATGTTTTATATTTTTTATTTTATTATTTCCCTTCTACGTGACTTTACCGAAGGAACCAAGAAGATTAATTCCTGCAGTCACGAAAGCTTTAAATCGAAATTTAAATGTGCCTTCTTCCTGCTATTTTTCGAGTGGTCCCCAGCACATGTGCTTAATAAGTTTGGTGTGTCTTCGTGATGTATAGCAGCATCGCTACAAGAGGGATGTGTTAAAAACACTGCTCCCTGCGCAATGCTCGTCGTGGGTTGCGTAGACTCGTCAGAGGTCCTTCTGTGTGTAAGCATTTGTTGAGAAGCACGCCATTATTTGTCATTGAAGTCCCTTGCTGTTCCAACAGCCGTGTTGTGGAAGGACAGCACAGTGGTTGTCTACAACCCTCTGGGCTGGGAGGTGGTCTCCTTCATCAACCTGACGGTGTCCAGCCCAAAGGTGGCCGTGTGGGACCAGCACGGCCGACCTGTTCCTACCCAGGTAACGATGCCCTATTATTTATCGTCGTCCTTTGGCTCGTTAGGTCGCTGGGGCATGACCGTTTCGTTCACTGGTAGCCCCTTGCAGGCATATTTCCACTTCTCTGTGTTTGACATTTTGCTGCTTTGTTAATAACTTTGTTGGGCTCGCCACATATACACAATTAATAATATTTCATTCCTTCAGCCTGTTAGCCTTATGGATCAGTGTTTCTTCAGCAGTATTTAAGAAATGCAAACCATCAGCAGTCAGGCTTCATAAGCAAATGCAACAGCAAGAGCTTTCCGTTGGCAATAGGGAAGCTGTCCGCAAAGACTGTGGGGCCTGTACATCAATATATAAATTGTGGAAAACGAATTAACACATTTCTCGCTTTTGTGGTCGCTTGTGGATAATGAATGTATAGATAAAGATCTAGTTAGTGCAGACCATAGCTTTGGTTTGGTGGTTAGTATTTAAAAATGCTCATACCTGGTATGATCAGTAATTGTGGGTAATTCAAGTTAATCGTTGGAATAGAATATAATTATGTACAGACCGATGAGTGTAATAAAAAATGTTTGTCCGTGCATTGTCAAGAAATTTTATTTATGTGGCGAGTTATTCACTTAAAATTAATGACTGTACAATTGTATATTTCACTCGAGGCCTCGCTAATGGCATACCTTAAATAAAACAACACCATTTGTATTATAGGAACATCCTAAGGTATATATTTAAAAAATATATCAACCTTTATAAATATATTCAAATGGATTCAAATTTAAACAGTATATATTGTAACATTTGCTAATGTGGAACCACACTAATATGCACAAACCCAAATTCCAAGCCTTAACCTAAAATAAAAAAACTGCAGACCCGACGGGCATGTGTCTCCATCGCTTCTGCCAGGTCTACCCATCAGCGGCTTCAGCCAAGGACTTCTCCGTCTATTTTCCCGTGCGTCTCGACCCACTGGGCATCTCCAGCTTCCGAGTGCAGGTGTCATCCGCTTCTCTGAAGAGCACAGGCCGGGCTGTGGTCGGCCCGGACGCCCCCGCTGGTTTTCCCACCTCCGTGACGGCACCGCTGACGTTCCCCAGGAGGTGGCACCCAGATGGAGTGCGGCTCGCAGAACGGCCCAACCTCATTGCTGTGGAAAATAAGTGCTACATGCTCATGTTCGACAAGGACACAAACCTGCTGCACTCCGTCACGGACAAGTAAGAAGAAACACTTGTGGGAGCTGTGCAAACCTCATGTGTGTATATAATAATAATAATAAAGCTGTAAATTTTGATTTAAATAATTTTCTTGCTGTGGATTTCACACCTGATGATGATTGCTTGTGTTGCAGTCGAACCGTCGTGAGAATTTTTTTTGTTTTATATTTGTATTATTTTATTATTTCTCTTCTACGTGACTTTACCGAAAGAACCAAGAATAATAAAGCTGTAATTCAATTATTATATATTTATTATATCAATCATTATAATCATTTACATATCTTTCATCAATCCACTGTTAAATAAAGACTTTCCCACACCATTTCGGTCATATTTTGCCGTGCTTGTCAGTGTAGGTTCGCGAATGAGACACCCAGGACCGGTTCAGATATTGCTCGCCACTGGCCGTTGAATTAAATTAAGGTCACTGGGGTTCATAGAACACTCCACGTACCATTAAGCCACTGCTGGACCCAATTGTTATGGTTTCTCAATGTATAATTGTTAAGTTCCATCAAGAGTAAATTGCAGGTTTAAGTGACCCGCGACAAGTCATCTTCTCACTATATTTCAAGGGAATATCATTTGTTTTCCAAGTATGACTTGTTCAAATAGAAAGCATGTAAGTGTAATATAAATAAGTGATTTTCTTCACAAATATGTATAAAGGAAAAGCTATAGAACATGCTCCTGAAAGCCATTCATAAATATATTGTTTCACAATCCATGTAAATGGTAATTCATAAAATGTATAGGCTTAAAATACATTTAGTTTGAAGTTACTCACATCTAGTGTCACTCCACTCTTCCTTGTACACGTGATATTTTCACATTGAAATATTAAAACAGCTTTGCTCCGCAGCCCATGGCTTGCAGTTGTAATGCAGCACACGCATGTCTGGTTTCATGCAGGGTCTCTATGCAGACTGTACTGGTGACCCAGCGCTTTCTGGAGTACCGTAGCCAGACGAACGTGACGGTGGGGCAACCCTCAGACAACTACATCTTCTCTCCCCTGGGCCCAGCCACGGACGTGTCTCGATTCGTGTCCATGGAGGTGGTCAGAGGGCCGCTGCTCACCGAGGTCAGGCAGTACTTTTACGGGTGAGTGAACAATGCAGCTTCAACCGTGATTTTTTTTGCATGACTCATGGTTACAAATAAAACTTAAACGTTTATTATAGAAGCCTCTGGAGGGGCTTTCTAGGGCTGCCTCCAGTGGAGTTCGCTTCCACCAGCAGTGGCCTGAGCAGGCAATTACAGGGCTTGCGCCTTTACCTTTTATAAATGCTTCTGCGGCAGATGCATCTATAATGTCAATGTAGTTTTTTTAATATTAGAATCTTGCAATTAAATGTAAAGTTCGCTAAAACAATGTATCAATTTAATAAAACCAATATACATTTGTTTCATTGTCCTGCAGCTGGCTAAAATAATGACTACTACTTTCATTCTCGATTTGATTGTATAAAAAAAAGGCTTTGTTGTGCAATATACGTGCAGTGTGGAGATGTCACGTGATGTGCAGACTCTAACGGGAACTCCGATCCTGTGGTCACATGTTTTTTCACGTTTTTTTTACTTACCTTTTGCGTGTTTCATTACCCCTCTTAATTTCACCATTATTTGATTTGCTCCTGCTGCTGCTGCTGCTTTGTTTTCCAGCGAGGACTCTTCACCCCCCGGCTCTCACCGCCACGCGGTGCTGACGCGCCTGCATGACGCCCCCGGCGGCTCGGAGGGGGCCGCCGATCTGAGCTGCCTTCGGCTCGAGCAGGAGCTGTGGGTGGGACCGCTGGCGATGGACCGCGAGGCCGTCCTGCGGACCAGCACGGGGCTGCGCACTGGCCGCGTCCTCCACACCGACAACAACGGCTTCCAGATGCAGCGGCGGCTGTACCGCAAGTTCCCCAAAAACGAGCTGCCCAGGGTCGGTTCTGCTTTTATGCTGCGTGTTTCTGCGCAACCTCCGATTTGCACGGTTTGGTTGCGTATGGTGCGAAAGAAGTCCGACATACATATATTGCAAGCGAGCGACTGTATCTGGAACAGCAGCATATGTTTTCAGAATCTTTATTCATCGTGAAGGAATCCCGTGAGCTGTAAAGCTCTTTTTTATAGATGTCCAGTAGGGGCGGGTTGAGAAAGTTTCAACAACAAGAAATACAAAAACATGACAGGGAGTGCTAAGTAACGGAAAAGTAAGTAAATCACTACGAAAACAAAAATGAACTTTAGTTTTTATTTTACCAGAAAAGCCCACTGAGCTACTTGCTTTTTCAGAAGCGACCTGGCCACAACTGATAGCTCAACAAAGTGGCTGATAAATTGATGTCGAGGTTCGTTGGCCATTCAGCAGCATTGGTTGTTACGTTGATTTGGGTGCTTTGGTGTCGCCGTTGAGTGGTTTTGTTGGGCAGCAGGTGACTTCGTGCTTCATTGTCCTGCTCTGCGACTGCAGGGGGAACTCCTTTCCTCAGGGTCTGTGTGGGGGCAGCATGTGGCAACATTCCGTAATGCGCGCACACAGCTTAATGCAGTACCGTAACGCATCCATCGATTACTCGGAAAGAGCTGTATGCTTTGTCGGGACCATTGTTCTTGGCATGTTTTGACCAATTCCTTAAATATATAAGTGACTGGATATTCGTATGAGTACTCGTATAAATGAGCACGATTTTCTTTGCGTTAAAGAACTACTACCCACTGGTTCGGACAGCCTTCATTGAGGAGGTGATGGAGCACGGAATGAGGCTCACCGTTCACTCTGAGCGGAGCCACGGTGTGGCGAGTCTACACGACGGAGAAATGGAGGTAAACGCATCCTTTTATCTATTTTTTTACGACTGCCAGCTTGTTTAATTGCACGTAAAATGTCCATTTCAATAAAGGTTAGCTTCAGCTTGGCACAGGTGAACTGTGTCCAGCTGTAGCGTATGAGCTGGAGTTAGTTCTGCTTCACGTCGGGGGAAATTAAATGTGGAACTTCCAATTCGCCATGGTGGTGGCATTAGCCAACAGCTGACGATGACGGAGCAGCAGCTGACCACTCATCCTCCCCACAGGTGATGGTGCACCGCAGGATGTGGAACAACGAGAACCACGACTACAACCTGACGCTGAATGACACCTCGCTCGTGCGACCGCTCTTTTGGCTTGCGCTGGCCAGGAAGAGCGACGGCGTGTCGCTCTATCAGCGCATGGGGCTGCAGCTGGAGAATCGTCCCCTCGTGCTTGTGGGAGAGACTCCAGGTCCCTCCTGCGATTACAGAACTCACCACGGCTTCCTTTCGTCTCATTTCCTTAGAACTAATTTTTCGTGTTTAGTTTGTTGCCCTTCCCCGCACCTCCGATTAGCACGGTTGGCTACGTACGGTGCGAAAGAAGTTTGACATCCATCCATGTCACAGCCACTTTTCACTGCCAACTCCTGGGTGGTGCATCTGTGAGCACTCGTCACGAGGCATCTGCCTCTTTTACCTATTAATCCAAACCCTAGGTGGTATATTATTTTAGAGAATGCATTTCTTAGAGAGTCGTATACATCTACCTCCGTGTGTGTGTGTGCCGATGCTGCTGCTCGGTTTTCAGAGTTGGGCATGGTACCCGTTGGCCGGGCCACGGCCCTTCCAACTCTCCCGCCCAACGTGCACCTGCTGAGCCTGCAGCTGCCTGGCTGGAGCTACAGCTCCAACCACCAGAAGCACCTCAAGCGACTGCGCCGACACAAGGCTGAGGGTGCGGCCTACTCGACAGGGCACGGTCCTAGTGAGTCGAGCACGGTTGTCCCATGTTCCCCGGGGCAGGATGCCTGTGGTGCCTATCGCTGAACACAGTGGCGAGATGTTAATTGCCTCGCCTGGTATGCAGGAGGTCGTGGGTTCGATCCCGACCCTGACGCCTGCTGTATATTTGGAGTTTGCACGTGCTCCCCGTCAGTCGCGTAGATTTTTTTCCGGGTCCTCCGGTTTCTACCCCCCACATTTAGAAACGTGTGATTAGAGTATTTTTGCTGCTATAAATTTGCACCTGATGAGAAGCCACTTCGTTAAGCGATCATCTGTGGCCAGGTCGCTT
The DNA here is from genome assembly GCA_014621495.2 of Entosphenus tridentatus. Lineage (NCBI taxonomy): Eukaryota > Metazoa > Chordata > Hyperoartia > Petromyzontiformes > Petromyzontidae > Entosphenus > Entosphenus tridentatus. Next base: position 4,601,136 of record CM025634.2, on the reverse strand, counting down.
CTGAAAAGAGCTATATAGCTCGGTGGGCCTTACCTGGTAAAATATTTGTTTTATCTACACGTATATAGTTTTAATTTTACAGATCTGCGGCGGTGATGGTTTGCATTTGTCCGCGGCTGTCGCAGACCTGGGACGAGTGCTGCTGAGGCTGCAGCACCTGTACGAGGAGGGAGAAGATCCTGTGCTCTCGCAGGCAGCCACCATCGACCTGAAGGTAACCCTAAGCTGGGCCAAGGCAAAGCACAGAGTCTCACTTGGCCAAAGCGCTCGAACTTACTTATATATGGTACATATAAGGTAAAACATAGTTTTGTTTTATTTGTATTTTTATAAAGTGATTTGTTTACCTTTCTTATACTTTGCACGCCTGTCGTGTTTCTGTAATGTTTGTTGATAACGTTCTGACCCCGTGCTCCAACTAGATATCTGTGAAAAAGCGCTTTATAGATCATCGGATTCCTCCGGTATAAATAAATATTCTGATACGTCCATCACATATCTGCCCTCACCAGAGTGTGTGCCTGGTGTAGCTGTCATGTTCTGTCGATGTTCACAAAATCCAACCTTTTCACATGCAGCAATGTGTTCTTAATCTCACATGCATTTGCTTAATTGTGACGCACAGTTAAGCATGTTCCCATGTTTACAGCAGTTTGTGCCTTATTTATGTTCAGGAATTCTATTTTTGCTTGGCGTTACTGTAACTTTTTATAGATATTAATATCACTGGCCTTTTCTTGTTTCCAAGTGACCTCAGTCCCAAGCGAGTGAGTTTCGCGACGCTGCAATGTATATACCAACATATTACTTGCAGGCGTACAAACCCTGACGGGGGGTGGAGGCACAATGTTGTCATTGCTAGCGTGCAGGACTTGATTCCTCAGGCACTAGGTGTGATTCCAATTTAAGGCATTTACATTTTGAACCAGGCCTTACTTTTTCATTTCATTCAGTCCACACAGCTGTACAATAAATGCAGCAGTTAGTTTCGTAATTGCAGTCAGGTCATGTGTATTTCCATGTGGGTTTTCATGAATATGCAATGAGTTTTGAAAGTAAAGTGTTGGGACTTGTGTAAAATGTGCATTTAAAAGTTAAACACCTGGGTTAATATTTGAATATCTGCATTCCTACGCACGTCTATATGCTCTCAAGTTAATGATTGCTGTAAAAATTTGATTTGAAGCTTTCGTGACTGCAGGAATTACTCTTCGGTTCTTTCGGTAAAGTCATGTAGAAAGAAAATAAATTAAATACTAGCATACGACGTTTCGATTGCAAGACAAGCAACCATCATCAGGTAGCAAACAAACAGTAAATTATAAATAAATGCAATACAACACAATGAGTCGGCTAACACAACAGTCAACACCCTAACTGGTTGATGACGTTCTTCCATAGATTGCTAAATTTGAGAGAGAGACAAAACACAGACACGGAGACACATAGACAGACACACAAGCAGAGAGAGACAACACAGAGAAACACAGAGAGAGACACGCACAGAGAAACAACGCCTCTGTGTCGAGGTCTTAAATAAAGAGAGGGGGGGGGGGAGAGATGGGTGGGGTAGAAAAATTAGCATGTCAATGAGAGAGTTGTGTGGAAATCCACCCCGTAGCGGCCGGGGGAGAGAAAGAGCAAATAGAGAAAACAAACTTAACAAGCCTGGCAAATTTTAGAGAGAGAAATAGGAAGTTTGGGAAAACAAACTTAGTAAAATTTGGAAATGTAACGCAATGCAACACAGTTAACGCATAGCCTGGTTGATTACGTTCTTTCAAAGACTGCTAGATTAGAAGTTAAGTGTGAAATTTGAGAGAGGGACAAAGCACAGACACGGGGACACATAGACAGACAGACAAGCAGAGAGAGACAACACAGATACACATAGAGAGAGAGAGAAGTGATTCCTGTAAAATATGACAAAATCATTCAGGAACCTAAATAAATGTTTTACTTTTTAGAGGCTTGGTGGCAACCTAAAGCAACCGCATACTATTGTCACCAGTCATTTGCCCATCGATTGCTGCATAAAGACCTGAGCATGTAACATTACTATCCGGGAAACATTAATCTCTAATGCTTAATGTACATTCTAGTTTATAGAAAAAACACAATTTACAGCCTTTTTTCAATCCACTGCTGTCATTGGGTGTTGGTTGACCATACTTCACCACGCTGGTCAGTTGCGTTTTATGCGAAGAATGTGCTTGATTCAGTTCATTTGTTACTCGCCAACATCGGTGGCATTCAGAGCCTATATTGTAAACGGATAAACGGATGCATCGTGCTATTTACTCCTCCATGTAGCTTAGAGCAGCGTTCTTCTCTGCGAGGCCCGCGGGTCACTGGCGGCCCCTGACGTACGGCCCCCCGACGATACAAAAGTTGAATGCACCCCTTACAAGTGATGTCTTATCGGCGAAAGTGGCCCCTCTCTGAAAATGAGTGAACAACACTGGGTTAGAGTCTAAATACGTAAACGTAACTTTTCGGCACTGAACGTTGTCTTTGTTTTGTGCTTTTCTTTAAAGGGTGCCTTTAAGTTCGTAATTTTCATGCAGTTTTTTTTTAAATCACATATTCCAGGGTGGCTTCAAACCATGTTACGTCTGTGAATCTTAAACAAGTGCACAATGCGAATGTGAGTAGACTGTGCCTTTCATTGTATAACCTTGACGTGTGATCTCAATTACCGTATTTCACTAATGGACGCATTCAGGGCCTATATTTCAAATGGACTCTGGAGTGTGGGCTCCCCTACCTTGTCCGAAGAGTTCAATTATTTATTAAATGAACCATGCCAAGCGTAAATAGCCACTGATGCTCGTCCTCTGTCACCCTCCTGAATACTGTCTCCAATGTTTACGGTGCACTAACTCAATAAGGGGACTAATAAGCCCTTCGATACCAAATATATTGTTCACTGGGTTGTTTTGTTTACGGTTTTTTTCATGCACATGTCTAACAATATTTTGGGCTTGAACATAAACAGTCCATTATTGCCTCCTGTGAACCCTAATTACTGAAATGTGTAAGCCTGGTTTTGCAGCATAAATTTGCTGGCCATGTATTTAGAAGTCATGTCGTCAGAGCTCGTCCTGGGATATCACGCACGTCTCTCGCTCGGGACGCCTGGGGACATAAGCATGTTTTACTGCCGCTCCAGTGTTTTTAACGTAATTCTTTGTATTTCCTTTTTTTAGCGTTGGAGTAGCGGTTTTTTTTTGTATCAAAACCATTTTAATCATAGCTCTTTTAGAGTGTTTTTACTTCCATAAATATTTTTTTTCAGTAACTTTTATCGCGGCCTTGCTCGTCTGGCCATCCTGGAAAGTACCACAGTGCCAACAACAACGACTATAGCAATGGTAGAGCAACTACCCCGACAGCAGCAACAATAGAGCAATGACACCAACTCCAGCAACAGCTGCTACAGCAACAAAATCGACAGCAACTACAGAAATGGAAACAGCGACAACAGCGAAAACAACCACAACAACAGCAACTACGGAAACAGCTACAACAACATATACTACAGCAACAACTGCAGTGACACCAGCAACTACAGCAACAGTTAGGGCTGCGGCAACAACGACTGGAACTACAGAAATTGAAACAGCTGCGGCAACATCACTCCTCTTTTTGCATCACTTCACAGGTTTCTGGTTAATTTCCACATTCAATTCAAGGTCATCCTCACATTCGAGGCCCTGAATAATCTTGCGCCTCCAAATATTGGGGAGTTGATGCCACCCCTGAGTTCCAACAAGAACTGTTGAGGTCAGCTGACTTAGATCTCCTCTGCATCTTCAGAAGGAAGCTGAAGTCCCTGGGCGATGGAGCCTTCGCTTCTGTTGCACTTGGATTGTGGAATTTTCTGCCTAAGGCTGTCGGGGAGTCTGGTTCGGATGGGATATTCAAGTCCCGTCAAAAAAGATATTTACCTTTCAGAAGGCATTTCCTGTTTTAACTTTGCCACTTCTTACCCAATCCCCCTCCCAGCCCTTGATATAAAGCTCGTTGAGATTTTATAATCTGCAATTTTTTATAACTGACCAATGTGCTGAATTATGGTTAAACAACCCTCATTACCAACGTGGTACAGGGAGGCCCTTGTTCCACAGCGGATTGTGAAAGGGGCTGTATTTTTTTTATTATTTACCCACACTGCATTTTGTCTATTATTTTAATGCTTTTATGTTGTAAAGGTCAATTCTGATGTGTTCAGTCTCCGTGGATATTTCAGACACTGGTCTGAATGCTGTGAGGTTTTTTTTCCCTCAGAATATTGTGAGATGCAATTTATCTTTGAAATGCAGTGGTGTTGTTTTCCATTTAATATTATGATGAATTATTAAAATCTACTATTTCCATTTCGTGTAAAAAAACGCATTTATGTTGCTATGCGGTTGTCTGGCATTCATTCCATAGAGCATTAAAACATGCACCATTTAGTTCCGACGAGAAGCTGAACAGAATGATAAATGCTGTATATCTCAAAACCTTTGTATCGTTGAGTTATGTCTACGGGGAAATCGTTTTAGTCTTTACAGGCTTCACTTTTGATACTTAAGGAATAAGGCAGAAAATGTCATGGTTTTTATTTCAGATCCTCTTGGCCACACTGGGCATAGTGAGGCATGTGGAGGAGCGATCGCTCACAGGCACGTGGGACATCGCTCAGCTCCAACGCTGGCAGTGGAATGTGACAGCACAAGCGAGCGCAGGTAAAACTGTCAACAACGTGGTTTTGATTGAAGCATTTCACTGGCAGATATTTGTAGGGACCACCTTTGTGTGCATATATGACGTAGGCATCATTTTTTTGAGTGTTTTTTGTAATGTATAAACTTGCCATGGGCGAGGCCAACAATGTTTATTTTTGCTTGGCCTTATACAGCCACCAAATTGTTAATACTCCTTATTGCCCATGAGGTAGCGTAGGTTCTAATTCACAAAATAAGGCAGAGGTTCGTTCACTCTGGATTACCCTGATGATGGAATGGCTTCAGTTGATTTACCTGTATCCATGGGCATATTTATAACTGTTTAAAATAATCATTTTAAGTTACCATCGTTGTTAAACTGAAAATGCATATCGCAAACGAAATGACCACATTATCACGGATATATCGTTTTCAAGATTACACAATACAATTTATTACATCGGTAGAATTATTTCGTTTTTCACTGTCTCATAAAATGTTCACCATTTAATCTAAGTGTGAGTTGAATCGTAAAAGCTTCACTAGAGCACGTTTCCGTCCACCCTGTCCCCATGTGACACGAAGGGTGTGTTTTCAGTGCACGTTTTTTCACCATTCGCGACACACAGAAGCCCCTTATTCAGTGCAGGCGGTGATTGCAATTCGTCTTCGAATCACAGTGGGGTTTTATTCTCATCTTTCCTTAATGTACCGATGCATTGTCAACATGTAACCGATGTCGTTCTATCAGCGTTGCGTTTACTAACGCACGGTATTTTATTTGCAGAGGCTGCTCACGAAGAGAGAATGGTCCACGACGATTTCATTATTACGATCTTCCCCAAAGAAATTCGCACCTTCTTTGTCCACTTTGAAAGTAGTATTTAACACTCTTTGTGAAGAATTAACATCCCAAATTGCTGCAACCTTTCAAAAACTCAATATATTTTCTATGATTTCTAATACTGTAGACATTTGTAAATGAATGTCAAATTAACTTCTAAATGTTTGCACAAGTACAATTTTAGAATTTTTTTTATCTATGTCAAACGCTGTGTTTCTGTCAGGAATCATTAAATGTACAGTATTGGTGTGATAGCGGTTGCCCGTGTGAAAAGATACCTTTGGAAAGTATGTTAAGCGAGTACCATAAGACCTTGTCAACCTACCGCATTGCCCTGCAAGAACCTGGGCAAGAAAAACTGCGTTGCTTTGGCCTGTTTTTTCATGTTTTGAGAAACCAGCATTGTCGTGTCTCATACATTGTGCATCCGACACATGCAAGTTGTTCCCAAATACCTCGCGCAATTTGCACGTCTCACACACACAGACATGCGTCATGTCACTTGCGTGGATTTGACGAGGGTGTTTCAAAAGCGATTTGACAAGTGATGGTAGCGGCAATGATATGCCGTGTACACCCTCGCTCGATGTTACTGGAATATTGTCTCCTCTTGCTACACTGGCCTAATGTGTGCAAGCACAAGCCTTTTCACTTAAAAGTTGCAATGGAGTTTTTATATCCCAATTGATCACTACAGAATAAAGAATTTTCTATTATAGCTTGGCTGATTTGTTACTATTGTCCTGAAGGGAAATAATGAAGCCAAATGTACATATAGCATATGCAATCAATAGTAAACAATTAAAATAAGAGTGAAAAACAACAAAGCAATCAGATCTATTTTATCGCGTATTACTATTAAAAAGTTATAGCTGTGGCAATTGGAATTCTACAAACAAAATATGAAATGCATTGGAAAGATTAAATGAGCTTTCCAATGATGTACCATACAATGTGCTGTCCAATTTACCTTTCACAAACTGCATTAATATAACCGATAAACATGAAGCATGGCTATCAGTTTCCCACCATGGGCCTTCCAACTTAAATGTAACAGATTTCAATTCCGTTGCAATTTGTCCTGAATAAAGCAACTATTTGAACCCAGACTAATGACCGAATGTGCACGTGCAAGTGTGCGTCTCTGTGTGTCTATCTCTGGTTATGCCTGTGTTTGTCCATCTCCGATAGTGTATGCGTGTTTCTGATTGTGTTTGTGTCAAAAAGCGTGGAGTGTGGAGAAATTACTTGGCCACGGGTATAAAAGGGGCATAAGCACGTGGGCTGTGAAAGTGTTAGTGGTGAAGGAAATGGATAGTGTCGGGGTGGCATTGCTGTAAACTTACCGACTCGCCCCCTACGTTATAACGTATGTTAAACTTCTTTCGCACCGTACGTGGCCAACCATGCGAATCGGACGTGGGAGTCACTTACACCAGAGGTGAGGCGACAGCCCGTGTTTATTTGTTAAAACAATAACTATTTAGATAAAAATCATGCAGGAAGCCAACTCATTCCATGTACTGTGCTGCATTTTGTGCCCATGTCACGGAACATGCTGCCAAACTCGAGTGTTTATTTTCTACCAATCATCCCTTTAACGAGATGAATTTGCAACATGAGTAACACTGTACACGGGACAACTTGGCGGAAACTCACGTGGCAAATAGTATGGCTGAGATAGCGTATGCACGTGTCGTGTAGCACAAGTTGGAGACGAGGTGGTTGCAAGAGGCACCTTTATTGTAACACTATCGGTTCACACAGGTGCACCTCCTCCCTTCTTGATGCCGTACAGCCCAGCTTAGACACAACCCTAACCGCGTTACACCGACGACATCGACCGAGACAACCAACAACTGCCCGGCCGCGCAATTATCGAGTGATGGTGGCGAAGACGACAAGAGTCCACTCACTCCCAGAACCGACAGACCGAAGCTCTCGCTCTCCGCTGCTTTTATCCCACTCGGCGTGGCCTGGCTCCGCCCTGGCCGCGCCTCCCTTCTCGAACCCACTAGCGGGTTCCAGGGGCTTCCCAATGAGGTCTTCCATGACCCTTACCCCAGTTCCTCCGCCCTGCCGGCACACCCGTGTGTACGCTCAACGGCGTGTGCGCTGTCCACCGCAGTTTCCGCTTCTGTACAGCAGTTTCCGCAATGTCACTCCACACGGAGAGGGTTGTGAGAGTCGAGTGTTGCATTGGAACACTCGAAACACGCTCACACAGAGCACACAATCTTCTTGGTTCTTTTCGTAAAGTCACGTAGAAGGGAAATAATAAAATAAAAAATATAAAACATAATGAAATACAATTCTCACAAGTTTTATTTTTATTATTTCCCTTCTACGTGACTTTACCGAAAGAACCAAGAAGATGAATCCCTGCGGTCACGAAAGCTTTAAATCGAAATCGAGCGCACAATGTTCACGCGCGTCCAAGCCCCATCTCCACTCGTTTGGGGACGCTGGATGGCGACTCATTTAACGGTCAAGTGACACTTCTGGCAGTGAACATTGGGCTGGCAATTCAGTGGCCAGGGATAAGCGTTGGGCGTGAGTGTCACGGTGCAGGAAGAGTAATGATGGGTGGGGGGGGTTAAAGTGATACTTGGAAAAAATAAAGACCGGAATTCTAGCAAAAAACGCCCAATGATGATGGATGCAATTACCAGGGAAACGTCACAGTACTCAAATTGTAAACGTTGTGGATTTACTCTCCAACACACCGGGTGGGCTGACGTAGTAACTAATTGCCACGTTTTGTTTACTTGACAAACCTTACGAATTGGCTGTGTCCGGTGGTGGCGAGTTAACGACACATTTATATTTACGAGATATAAAAAAAAACGTTATGAATATTGGTAAAGCTTACGTGTTAAAGTGTACACAAAACCAAACAAGAAATGGAGAGCGACTCGGCATTATTTCTTACCAATAACAGGAAGCGGAAATCACGCAGCGTTCGTTAAAAAAGGGGTAATAATTTCGGACCCAGGAACACATTCCTATTAAACCCCCTAAGGTCTGTTACTATGCCTCAGTTTTACCCAACACAGCATTTTCCAGGAACGTAACCCCCGCGTTCGGCGAGGTTTTTGCTTTGTACTGTGTAACGAATATTTGTTTACATCGAGCATCAGATATAGGAAAGACATGATTTGCTTACTTATTTTTGTGTATGTTATCCACCACTCAATAATATTGTGTTCTGTGCTTTATAATCCTTACGTTGAACTAGGACCCATCTTATGAGGAAAGGCTCCTTGCCTACAACATGATATAGTTCAGCAGCATTGATGCAACCAAGCCTGACGACTGATGAGAGACGATATGTTGATAACAGTCAAAAGTTTTCTTGCACTGAATCAATGCTGCCAACATCATGCACTCTCAGAACGCCTTTTGTCCAATGAGTTGCTTAATAAATACTTGGTTTTATGTGGATATATTGTTGGATTATCCATTTAGCCATATTATTCTGTAGTTTAATCACAATTCACACAACACCCTCAACAAGCGGCAGCCAACATGACTTGAAAGTAATACATCTTGTGTCTTAAATGTGATAACTGCATTGACATTCAAAATGTTGCAAATACATTCAGAATCAGAATATGTATTTACAACAATACTTGTATTGACTTCCCTATCATGGAAACCCTTTCTCCAAGTAATTGGGAATACTTCAAGGTGCTGTTGTCATATTCGAGCTCTGAACTTTTGGGAAATTGCCATTTTTTGTCCCACGCTTTGTAGTGCTGCACTGTGGCGTCTGAGTCTGGCACATCTTTTCTCGTGAAACCAGAGTGAAAGGTCAGGACACCATGGACGGCGTGGTAGACGACCCTTGTTGGGCACAACAAAACCTTGGTAGGTGTATCGGCGGAATGGATGGGTGGCACCAGCTTCACAGTTTGCTTAAGTATGTCCGTGCCCCTTAGTTCCATTCCAGGACCCAGGTTCCATGTGTATGTTTCATTAACTGGGAATGTGTGCATCCTAAAGTAGTATGCTGCAACCTTGTCTTCTTCCAGCGCTTCCATCATGCTCGCCCAATTTGACCAATGCCTTGGTAGGATGATCTCATCAATGTCATTCACGGCAAGGTATTTAACTCTATGCATGTTCCTGTACAAGCAGTCATTTATTGTAGCCATTTGTCCATAGTAATGAATGTCTCCTGGATTCATTGTTGGAATCCAACCTTTGGATGGGTTGAGGTGATGCTCTATGGGCCACTGCACAATGTCAATGAACCCAGTTTGGGCATAATGCTTGAGCACCTTCTCCATGGTTGGGCTTACACTCGTGTTGTACACGGTAACGATGCCGACTCCGAGAATGCGGTACATTTCCACGCTCTGGATGAACAGAAGGGAGTTGTTGAACTCTCCAAATAAGGTGGGAAGGCATACCCCAAAAGTGTGCTTGTGTGATGAATTACTCGGAGCGTAGACAGGGATGAGGAAATTATCTCCGAGGTGTGATGATTCATCAACAAGGGTCACGTGACTTGGGGAGGGAAGGTGTTTTGGAGCATCACAAATAAAATTATACACGGTGTACATGAAGCCAAAGTGACTGTTCAGCATTTCCACTTTTGAGGAAATGTGGACAATAGGGGGTAGGCCTCGATAGAGCAGTTTACAGGATATGTGGATGTAGCTTTTGTCCCTTGGAGCAAGTGCAAAGACACGGACAAACACGTGGTCCTCTGTGCTGGTGTCAAAATATGCCGAGAAGGCAAGTGCATGAGTGCTTCCCACAAGGTGGAAAACATGATTTGTACCAATGTCCCACGGTGGGTTTGGTCTCGTATTTAGTGACTTGTTAAACATCTGTAATACTTGTTTTGTGGCAATGAATATGCAGAATACTAAGAACAATATGAACAAAAATGTGTTTTTCTTGGAGAGCGGAAAAGCTGTCGTTCTGTACAATGGAAAACCCATGGTCTTGTAATGAAGTCTCCAGTCAGTGGGATTAACTCTGGCCTGCATTTACAGAAACATAAATGGACATAGTTAACAAAATTCCTAATTTTGACCACAAACATTACCCCTAAAAGGCGTATATAAGTGTATGAAATGGACAAGGCTGTATATTTTAAGTCAGTTTGTCCTCAAGTGCATAAACCAAGTCAATTCATACCCCCATGAGACCCACATAATCAGCCATAATCAGCACGCTGGATGAGGGCCTCTGCAAGCCATTGCCATCTCTTATGGTCTTCAAAATAAACAATCCACCTAGCTCGTGCACACGATTTGAATTAATCTTTCCATCTCCTTTGCAGACATCCTCTTTGGCACGTTCCTTCCCTTGACTATATCACCGTTATTATCGTCCAGTGATGTGTCCTGCCCAAGCCCACTCTTTAAACAGTCAAAATTACATCACAACCCTGCATGTCACTCAATGTAATTGAAAGCATGCATCTCTCTTAAATTTAGTTTCTATATTTTTCTGAATCATGTTACAGCAGGTAATATGCATTGGCTACACACAATTGCTTCTTTAGGCAAATAAATATGATTTGCAAAAGCACTCAAACTCGCTTTGTTCCACATGTTTATGTCAGCACTTTGATACAAATCTGCCTTAAATAACTGTTCAAGGTACAAAATATCCACGGTGATTTGGGGGACCAATATCGCGGATCCTTGTAATCTGTAGCGTTATCGGCGATTTTACTCCTCTTATCCACTCGGTAAAAATTGACAAATAAGAAAAATTTAGTTCATGGCTCTTATCTGCAAGAATGTTAATAGCAGTAATGTAAGATCCATACCACTATAATCCGTGCACTTGCTATGATCATGGTTTTTTTTACTTGCAGATAACTGCGGCTATTTGGTGTCATTTGCCGTGCAATTTATCTTATCCACCTAAAACCCGCAAGTATTAGGAAACCACTTCACTATGCATTACGGGTAAAATAGTGGATAACCGCGGACAGAAATAGGGCAGCATTTAATGGTTTTCGCAGAGCCTACAGCTTCCACAATAGGGCTGTGGATAACAGTTATCCTGTAAACAAATTCTGTTTTGTTTTTGTCTTGACAGACATCTTCAATTGTTTTACAAATTTGCTGTGCACAACCTTCGATTAGCTCGTGTGTGTTTTATCTCTGTGAATGACGTGGAAAAAATTGTGTCACCTCATCTGACTCCCCTGTTAATATGAACTTTGGTTATTTATTAATGTTATCTCTGTGAGTTTTAACTTTTCTTCAAATAGAGTGTGGACGGCAATCTTACCAGTTCTTGACGAGGTCTGTTATACAAGTTCTTTGTTCTTATTTGCATATGTCTGCAATCATCTCATTGTTGTTCATGTTCTGAATGGCATGGAAACCTCTTGAAGCCGCACAACTAGGGGGGGGGGCCGAAAGAGATGGGAAAGAGCCTTTCCGGCTTCCTGTAAAATAATGCGGAATTATAACATTACATTGCGTATACGTGTATTTAACACCTACCACATGTATTTATCCATAACAGAGGTTTGTTTTGGGTTATATTGCGTAAATATATAAATGTGTCGTTAAAACCCGCCACCACCCGACACAGCCAACTAGTAAGGGTTGTCACGTAAACGGAACGTGCCAATTCGTCACAAGTACAGCACTAACCGGTGTGTTGGAGAGCCAAGTCACATTTATAATCTGAGTACGACGTTTCGCCAGTAATAAAAACTAGCTTCATCAAGCTACAGCCAGATTTGTGAAGTTTTACTGTTTCGTTCCTTATATAGAGGCGTAGATGTGGTGAGCACACTTCTGCGCTCTTGCGCAAAGTGGGGGGTGGGGATTACTGAGTCAACGTACATGATTGCATGTGCATTATGCGAGCCCTTTGATATTGTCCTTCTTGTCTATTGTGTATTAAAATAGCCCTACCAACGGTAATCCCTATTGAAGTATGCTGCCCTTTATAGGCATGCATTTAAATAATGTATTATTTGATGATTCGCTTCCACGCAGCACTAAGGCGGTAGCTATCCGAACAGTTAAAATAAAAATAAAAAATTCAATTTCGATTCTCTAATTAGTCATGGCCAGTAGTAGCTAGTTTTGCACAGATCATCAACATTATGAAAATCAATTGAATATCCTTGTTGGCACGCGTGTTCTGCTAGTGCTGACAGTTGTACTACTGGTTAATTTACCAGGTCCCTGTGGGGTGGGCTGGTAGGAACAAACAAATGAATGGCTATAATAAAATGAAATGGCAAAAAATGGGCGCCAATAAGTGGACGGAAAGGTAGACGTAGTGGAACATAGGAAACAATAAAGTAGTAGTAACCGTTGTGGAAAAAATACTAGTATTGCAAAGTATGTACCTACGTGAGTGCAGCTTGGAGCAGACATAGTGAGTAGTAACAATCTGCACAATATGCAGATTGTTACTACCCCTGCTGCGGTAGCCCCGCCCAGCCCCGCGTAGCCCCGCCCAATACACCCCTAGCGGGGGAGAGATTCCCAGGCCTGGCTCTAGGCTGGAGACCCGCCGACGACGGAGAGGTAGGGAGTGTATTTTAATGTAAAAGCTTAAAATTGAAATGTTTCTATTTAAAAACATGACGGAATGTAACATTGTTAAACATTAACTCCCTTTCACACACGCGGAGATACGATACGAAGGGAGAGTTAGAGGCCTAGTTCTAGGCTTTAGGCCTAGCTGTAGGCTTTAGGCCGCTGTGAGTTAATTTGTAATTTAAATGTTTTAATTATTTACGTAAAAGCTTTCAATTTAAATGTTTCTATTTAAAAACATCAGGGAATGTAACATTCTTAAACATTAACTCCCTTTCACACACGCGGGGGTACGATACGAAGGGAGAGTGTGAGGCCTAGTTCTAGGCTTGAGGCGTTGTTCGAGGCTTTAGGCCTAGCTGTAGGCTTTAGGCCGCTGCGAGTTAATTTTTAATTAAAAAGTTTTAATTAAAAGCTATCTGAGGGAATTATAAGGGAATGGTATACACTTGTTTCGACAGGAAAGCCGAAAGCGTCACTGAGTGTAAAGGTTTTTGTAGGGTCATGCCAAGTGTTTGCAGTAGGGGGCGATGTTGATACACGGACGGACGGACGATATAATCTATTGTAGGCTGGTCCACTTCGTTCCTACCAGTATAAACTTCACACTAGTGCTGTACTAGTGACGAATTGGCATGTTCCGTTTACGTGGCAACCCTTACTAGTTGGCTGTCAGGTGGTGACGGGTTTTAAAGACACATTTATATATTTACGCGATCTAACCCAAAAAAAACCCTCTATTATGGATATTGGTCGCGAATGCCTACGTGTTAAACCCACATGTATTTAATGTACTAAGTCAATCAGCAATTACAATATCATATCAAATTTGTATAATAATACAAAAAAATCAAGTGTACTGTGCAGTAATCCCTCGCTATTCACGAATTCTGGATTCGCGAGTTTTGGTATAGTATTTGCGAGTTACTAAATGAATGCTAATACTGGTAGGAACCACCTGGTTCCACCAGCCCACAAGGGATTATTGTGTCCGTCCGTCCAGCATCCAAAAATGGGAGGGGAGGGGCTGGGTGGGGGGTGGGAGGGGTGGGGCTGGGTGGAGAGGGGAGGGTGGGGAGGTGCTGGGTGGGGAGGTGCTGGGTGGGGAGGTGCTGGTCACCCCGTGGTGCCCTTATAAAACTCAACGTTTAACCTACTTACGCCGGCTTGTGCCCACCCTCACAGTCGGGCATATTTGCGGAATACACCACGCCACCGTTGACCCTGGCCATTGACCGAGCAACCCAACGTTCCTACCAGCTCCCTCCGCAGGAATGTGTTCCTCTATTCGCGTATTCACGAGTGCACGCTCCCGACCAGATCTTTGTCCGCAGTATAATCCCGTGTACCACGAATAGGGGTATACTTACTACCCTTGCAGATCCTCTGAACTTTGCTATTGTGTACATTCATTTTTTAATTGCTTGTTTATTGCCCCCCCCCCCCCCCCTTAATGATAGGTCCCAAAGCGTCCGAAGCGTCTGTGACTTGCCTCTCATTCCATCTCCCGAGGAGGCATCCTCCTGAATTCTTCACCATCACCACCAACCTCTGTAGTCGTCAATTCATAATTGAGACGATTACGAATCACGCATTGTTCTTTATAATTTATTGTAGTATAAGGAATTGTTATTAAACATTTACCATCTCCCCCGCCGCCCCCCTACTTCTACGTTCACTAGTACCGGGAACGTAATCGCATTGTTTTGTGTTTCCCGTTCAACAAGGTTTCTGCATATTCGTGAATTCTGCATTGGTGACCAGAAATTATTTTAATCTGTGGTGTTGTGTCAACAGTGAACACTTACCACAAGTGTAGGGGTGGAGCGATGGCCAAGCCCATTGTGATGCCAAGAGGCTGATTCTCGCGGCTTGAAGAGTTGGATTTTTGTTGTTGTTGTTATAGTATCAACAAACATATATGGCAATGAGAATTCCCCTAATGTAAACGGGAGCAGAGATGTTGCCACCAATTCCATGATTTTTAAATCGATTCTCGTCCCAAGAATTGCGAGACTCGATTCCGATTCTCTTTATATACCCCCTCCAAATGTTTTTGTTATAACCCCCTTTAATATTCCGGGTGTCGTATTTCTAGATGAATAACAGCGTGAGCAATTCAAATAATTACGTTACGGGGGAAGGAAAAAAACGAATTATAAAAACTGTATATACACACGGTGTAGCATGTTTACATTGGTTATTAACAAATCGCGTTTGACCAACGAAGGCCACTGTAGTTGCAGGCGACGTGGACGATTTGCTAAGAACCGGGACAGTTAAAGACGGTGGCTTTAAATAAAATAAAAACTTCGATTTAAAGCTTTCGTGACTGCAGGGATTCATCTTCTTGGTTCTTTCGGTAAACTCTACGTGACTTTACCGAAAGAACCAAGAAGATACCACCGTGTTCTCTTCTGAGTCTAGATATGTCACAGTCCCGTTGGATGACGTTGAAACTAACGTGTGTGGTGGTGCATGAGTCATTGTGACGAGTTCATAGGATGAGTAATGGGAAAATTGTGGTATTAATGCAAATAAATACGTAGACAATGTGCCACGAGGTGAGCGCTGGATTCAGGGTTTGCTGGAAAATAAATGAACACTTTATTCATATCATCAAGACGGGTAGTATTTTTTGGTGCTTCGCCAGTGGAAGGAATGGAAGAACGGGAAAATACACTACAAATATCCACAACGGAGATGAATTTCAGCGTATACGAGCTTCTCTCCTACAGGGTAATTCAGTCGGTGTTGAGTATTGCATCTTGTCAGAGAGTGAGTGATGAGCTACCTGAGAATGTTAACTCGAATACTTTGGGCCAGCGGTTCCCAACCAGTGGTAGTAAGTGAAAACATTGGAATATAACATCGTCATCACCAAGAAAATGTAGAATTTCAAATGACTAAGTAGCACGTGGTGGTCCGTGAAATGTTGGGTTGAAAAAGGGGTTCGCACCCAATAAAAAGGTTCGGGACTGCTGCTTGAGGCTACCTACATTGAAAAGGTAACAAAATATTAAAATAATAGCCACAATTAACACAGAAATAACTTAAACTCAACAATGTATCGCAACACCTATTTTTTATATACCTAACCAATACACAAGGTAACTATTTTCGCACTGACCACCGCAGTCTCCAACTACGTATTGCAGGACATTAAAAGAGAGTCATTTTGACCTCATGACTTAATTAGTCATGTTTGTATCTGAATAAACACCAATCGTGCCATTTCAATTCCAGGTTTGGGAACCCATTGTACGGTTGGTAGTCGACATTTCGTATGAAGGTTAGAATCAATTTCGAAAATTAACATCCACGGAATAGATTTATCTTGGATCGACTCCCCATCCCTTCTTGGCGCTCAAGAGCATTTTTCTATTGTCCGTCAACTAAATTACAAGATCCTTTTAGAAGACCTGAATCAAAAAGTTATAGAAAGTGGACCCCCCCCCCAATGGGGGGGGGGGGGGGGGTAAAAAGTTCAACCAGGGGATAAAAAGCTGATCCAAAAGGTTTCCAAAAATTGTCGAACCCCCCCAAAAAGAAACATCCTTTGTAGGCACGTGTGTCTACACACCCTACATACAATAAAGTTCAGACGTCTCAGTCTGACTGGTCTGTTTCGTTTGGTCAGGGCTGGGGCTAAACAGGAGTTGCTCTTTTTGAACAGCACTGAGAAAAAAGTACTAGCGAGTTAAATACCTCCAGATACATTTGTATTCGTTTTCATTTTTTTTTGCGGCCATCGAAATTCTAATCTGTTAACCCCCCCCCCCCCCCCAGTAGACCAGGGCGCATCGAAACAGAAGCTGACGATGTGCGGAGCTGCTGAGCTTGAGGTGTGGGGGCACTGTCAAAGATTGTTTCAAGATCTGACTGGCTAGCAGTGGATGGTCCCGACGCCTAAAACAAAAACAATGTGAAACGTTGGGCGAACTTTCAGGAAGAGCTAAAACTTCCCAGCTCTCCCTGGCCAAGGCACCGGTCAGTGGCAACTGGTGCCCCCCCCCCCCCCAATTACCACAAAGTTACCACGCATAAACTTAATTTGGAGCTTTCGTGACTGCAGGAATTACTCTTTGGTTCTTTCGGTAAAGTCACGTCTGTGTGCTTACGTTTGTTCTCTCTCTATGTATCTCTGTGATATCTGTCTATATGTCTCTGGTTCTGTGTTTTGTCTCTCTCAAATTTAGCATTCTCAGGAATAACGTAATAAACTAGGTAGGGCGTTGGCTGTTATGTTATCCGACTCTTCTGTTGTATTACATTACATTTTTAAGTATACTAGATTTGTGTTTCTATTTCATTTATACCTGATGATTGCTTGTGTTGCAATCGAAACGTCGTATGCTAGTATTTAATTTATTATTTTATCTTTATACGTGACTTTACCACGCATACCCACACACAAAGACCCCCCCCCCCGTATAGCCTCAGATTGTTGGGGCGCGGAACACGTGTGGGTGGGTGGCCAACACCACGCCCCGGTCGCCTTTGTCTTCTCAGTGGCGAGGTTTTTACACACCCCAACAAGTACTAATTTGAGGCTGGCTCGACCTAGGGGTGGCCCTGTACCGGTTTTGGATAATCGTCACCGCTGGTGTTGGTGGCCATGAGCCGGAATCGAACTCGGGTGACCGGGTTCGTAGCGCAGCGTGCTAGCCGCTACCCGACCGCTCCCCACTCACACAGCCCCCCACCCCCCAAAGACAAAGATCCCCCATGTAGCCTGCCACTGACTGTTGAGGCAAATGCTGTTAGCCAGCAACACCTATGCAGGCCGGCACAGGAGAGGTGTGGGTGGCCAACACCACGCCCGGCCGCCTTTGCCTCCTCCGGTGGCGACGTTTACTACACACCGCTTACACCGGGTACTCCTTCGATGCTGAGTCGACCTAGGGGAGGCCCACGAACGGTTCAAATTGATCGTCACCGCTGGTGTTGGTGGCCGTGAGCGGGAATCGAACTCGGGTGGCCGGGTTCGTAGCTCAGCGCGCTAACCGCTGCACCACCGCTCCCCACTCCACGCCACCCCGATTCCCTTAGGAATGTGAACTCAGGTCGTGGCGGCGAAGAAAACACATCGGGCCTTTAGCTGATGTTGTACAAGAACGAGAGGGCATTTGGTGGTGCGAAAGGAAAGATTTTTTTTAAGAGCGGCCAATGAATCGTACCTGGAGACACCGGGCAGCGAACACCTTGGAGGAAGATCGCATTCTACTCGTGCGCCGCAAAAAATATCCGTCGTCTCCTTTGTCGTTGTCGAGAAGTCTAAACATTAATACAGTACAGGAAACATTCTAAATTAGCTCGCCGTCCCGCAGAGTGGATCGTGAATCATTTAACGCGGCGTGCACATTAGCAAGCCCCGAAAATCATTCCAACAAAAACGCTGATGCCATCAAGGGGCACGTGTGCCCCTGTGAACAGCAGACTCGCACGAACTTCGAACAAGGCATTTGTAAAACGACGCGCTTTCACGAATGGCCACGCCGCAAGCCATCGGAAGCACAAACTCAACGTCGCTACAAGTTGTGCGCATTTCGCAAGACACGGATGGAGTTCTGCCAACGCGCGTGTTGAAATATGAAACAGCGATGGGGCAGGGCAGTGGGTGGAGATGCAGCGTAGCAAAGCGATACACACGCGCGCGTATTAAATAATTGGCCGATGACAGTATCACAAACTCCGTACACACCCTATGAGACATCTCCTTTACCAGTGGCAAAATATAGTAATAGGTTTTTACCCTTTCAACTGGTACAAAAAACTGACACCTTTATACACACACACAGAGAGAGGAGTACTTACATGTTTATGCCACCGCCACACTGTGGGGCAATTGTAACAACACGAGGCGGAAATAGTGTGACCGTACGTCGATTAACGATCAGCGCGGACGGATAGGTCGTCTTTATTTGCTGCAATCAATGTCGTGGGGCGACATGTCCCCCTTGCTAATACAAAACACCAAACCTGATGTGGAATTAGATAAGATACTGCGTGGCAAGGAGAAGTGGGTTTCTTGCAAGGCTGGTGGGAGCTGCTTGTGGGCAGTAACGCATCAGCTTGTCTCGCCACGAATTCAGCGCAGGGTTGGCTACGTGCCGGTGCTAAAGTGGTTCAACATACGCACACCGTGTCTACCCCAATACGGTGTACCCCGTATTGTTGTACAGGGGAATTGAGATTTCGCGTCCATACGGCGTGGGCCGTTTCAATAGGGGCAAAAAAAAGTATCTGTTTGTGTTTCTCTGCTTGTGATGGAACTTTGTAGGATGAACGTTGAGATCTATAAGGGCACGGGGTGACCAATAAGGTCTGAATTGGTCTGTGATAAGGTAGGACACTGATAAGGGGTTCACAGGTATGCATACAAAACGTGATGCAGTTGTAATGGGTTTTTTTAAAGAGTAGAATGCCTCCTCGCACGTTTGATTTCAACCAAATCAGAATCTGTGACTTCGTTTCATTAACGTTTAACCAGAGCCCTCGTGCAATACTAAACGATCCCGAGCGTATAAAGGGCATCAAGAAAAACGCATTTGAAAGTGACATTTACACAGATTTCATCATTATTTACACTTGTGAGGAAATGTGTTTATGTTGGCACTGAAATGGTCCACCCCCCCCCCAACAATCACTTTTCAGTTCTTGAAAAATGTTTATGAATCGTAGCACAGTTATCTCAAATATTGCACACATTCTCAAAAGTATGCTAATATTCTCGCACTGAAAAATATACTTGGGTGATATTTGTCTAACATGTACAGTACTAAGGACAAGGCAAGTGTGGCGCTTTTAGCTGTGACGAGGTGTAAACAGTCGTACAGAGTGATCCAGATGTCTCGTGACCCCCATTTAATTCTCTAAAACTATTTTTTTACTCAAAAATGTATTTAAAACGTACATTAATATGCAAATGAAAATCTTCGAGGGGTCAATTAATTGGGGGTCACAAGATATCTGGACCACCCTCTACATGTACGGTTTTGACGAGTACACATACACGGATTCTCCTAGTTAGCACAAAGTACCGCAAATGTATTGGTTTCTAATACACCAAATCACGACAAAGGGCACCTCTGGCCTGCAGCCCCCTCCACACCCCGCCTGTCCCACAAAGTACCACAATTGCCCCAGAGTTAATACTGCAGCGTTCCGCAAGGCTCGATTGTCACACTGAATCCCACTAATGTACCACACAGTTCCAACAAAGGACCCCACTAATTAATACCACAGAGTACCCCATCCCTCCCATCATCCGCGTACCCCCCCCCCCACCACTCACGTCCTCTCGCTACCCTCTCGGCACGCTCGCTGGCTGCTGGCTGCATGGGCTCTCTGCAAGCAATCGGAACCTGCGTTGGTCGACGCGTGGGGCGTCGTGGAGTGTGTCGTGGGGGTGGTCGGAGGGGGACATGGGGTCGGTGCGCTGGGTCGGGGTGTGGGGGAAACTGGGTAGGGGGAGGGAGAACTTTGCAATAAATTTGGCAGAAGCGGTAAACAATTATTTTTCTCCAAAATTGCTCTCTGTAACGTGCGTTGGTATTCCTTCAGCGCCAGTGTTCTGGAATCCTCTGATGGAGACTATGTCCACCTTTATGAATTGTAAGATTACCAATTCAACGTTAATGTTAGATGTCACAGGAAACTAATTCTGATGCAATTTTCTTACTGCCTTTGGCAATGCGTGCTCCACTTACCACCAGGGGCGTCAGTTCCTACTATGCGTCCCAAAACGAGACAGCCCTGGACAGTGGGACTCTGAATCTTCATTGCAGTGGGAAGTGGAGGGGGGGTCATTATTCGTGGCTATAACAAATGATGCAGATATGAGGTGTGCTCATGATCTTCGTTGAAAATAATACCTTATCCGTGACATGAATCGACAATAAATGTGGATAATACAATGGATATTACACTCACCCCAATCGCTTCTCAGTGACTATTTTGCCGTTAACATTTTATGATTGTAAGAAGGTTAGACCTGCGGATAGCACGAGTTATTCTGGATCTATTCGGAGCCACAGAGAAGAGGCATTTCGCTTTGTACTGTATTTAAAAAAGAAAATTCTAATTTTGTTCAAGCACTGCTGGCTCCGCAAATCTCAACTGACAAATACAGTGTTACCCGCTGTCGCCAGCATACTACATACTGCAATGTAAAAGCTGTCACGCTTCGTCAGACTGCTGTTTCAATGGT
>CM025634.2:4555612-4574833 GCA_014621495.2 Entosphenus tridentatus | reverse complement strand
TGATAAGCAACAAGGTTCGCATGTTAGGCAGCTCTGCATATGCACATTTATAAACGTAATCAGGAGGAAAAAAAAACCTTGAAAATGTTATTCTTATCAGGCCCCACGGTGTATACAGTAGTGCAGAGCCATGCAACTCTTATCTATCTACTCTTTCTGTGTGCTGTACAGAAGGACCATTGCCTGAAATGTCACCTATTATATCTGTTTCCGTATCAGCCCACAATTATATTGATGAACATGCTGAGTGTTTTTTTTTGTTGGGTTTGTTTTTGGGTTATAAGGCAGTGGCAGATCAATACATCAGGCGATATGGATAGCTTCCAGTTGCAGCTTGGATAAGAGTGGGCTGGTGGGTTTAATAAAAGAATGAAGATGTACGGAGAGAGAACAGCAGTCAGCAGGACCAGATTAAGATTCTTGGAGGCACTTCTGTTTCGTATGCATTTAGTGATAACTTTCCACAGTTGGTGGTGCTGCTGCTGCCCCATGTTCTTACTTTAGCCGCCGCTGTCACTCACTTGTTTTCACGCCAGACAGATTTGTGTTAACTGATACGTTCATTATTTAGTCTGTGCCCTAATTCGATGGGAGCGCGCTGTGTGCCGCAGATAAGCAGATTCAATTTTAAACACTGTGCCCATCCTTGCTATGTAAATATATGTATTCGAGAAGAGATATTGGTGACATTTTTTTGTTATCATACAAATAAACAAAAACATGGTCAACATTTTCTTTCGTAGGCCCTAGGCAGTGCTTACTGTGCCTATTGAATAATACGGCCGTGGCTATAAGCATGGATTTAGAGACGTCTGATAAAAATGAAGATTGTGTAATGCAGGGCACATCATAAGAGGGCCAGCTGGAAATATTACTTCGATGATACAGAAAGGGAAGAGTGAAAGAGGAAGAAGATTTATCCGTTGGTGGGACAACGTGAGAAGTTGAACGGAGCTCTTCATGAGAGAAGATCGCGAATGCGCTGGCATGACCAACAATGGCACTAAATAGTCGTCGTAAATATGCTTTGGGTAAAACACTACGCCAGGCTCAAATGTTGTGGAGTCCGGCAGTAGCAGAACCACGTATATGTCAGAGTTAAAATCGCACATCACCGCAAGCCTTTTGTTGTGTTGGGGGGGCGGGTGACGAGGTGGGGCTAATGGTGATGTGTTGAGTCGGCGTGGAGCAGAGGTCGCAACCGGGTACCCGATACCCGTACCCTACCCGATACCCGGCTACCCGTACCCGGCCGGGTACGGGTACCCGTTTACGACCCTGGTGCGGCCGGGTACGGGTAGACCGTGAGTCACTGGTGGAGTAACTGTTTGTCACTCATTTCCCAACGTCTTGTCTCTTCTCACAATTCAAGTTCCTAGAATCAACCCACCCGCGCCTGCAACATGACTTCATCCCAGAGGTCACAATCAGGTACCCGATACCCGTACCCGGCCGGGTACGGGTAGGGTACGGGTACCCGTTTGCGACCCTGGTGCGGCCGAGTACGGGTAAGGAATCAAAACCCGTTTGCGACCTCTGGCGTGGAGCGTGGCGGTGGTGGCCCCCACCTCCGTGCCGGCGGGGGTGGAGCTGTCCATGGTTGCCGAAGGAGCGCGCGCGCGCTCGCCGCTTCACCATCGAAGCGAACGCAGAGCAGAGTCAAGATGATCCCGTGCAGTCCAGAGCAGGCGCCCAGCAACGAAACCGTGGGTACGTGGCTTTGAGAGAAACGTCGCCACCAAAGAGAAATGAACGTTCGCGGCTTGGCGCTGTACTTGGTTGTGATTTAACGGCCGCCGCGAGAATTGCGTTCGTGGGTTTGTTTGCGCGTAATGCGCTACTTTATGCACCGCGCGAATCGGGAATGTATTTGTCCGGGTTCGGGACCTGTTGGGTTTATGTGTGTCTTTGACTTTTTTTGATGTTTGTCGTTATCGAAAAAAAATAAGTGTGTACTTATATATTAATTAAGGAACTGCGTTGGTTGTAGCAGCAATTTAAAAACATACACTGACCACGTTATTTATGCTACCTTACAATAGAAGCAGACATTGGCGAGCGATTCCGGCAAGTGCCCCTTAATCAAGGTATAAAGGGACGGGGCGACTGCCTAACAGTTGTGATCTCTAACTATGTCATTCAATACCTGCACTCTTGGAAGGGCCATTACCTGAAACGTTAGCCTGCAACAGTATATCGTTTTCTGTTGTAAGGCAGTTTTAATGATGGACTTTTGAGTTGTTCTGATTTGTTTTCTCTTTTAAAGCTAGTTAACATTGCCTAACACAATGGGACTACACTTATTATTTTCCTCCACTCATAAAAAATACACA
The DNA here is from genome assembly GCA_014621495.2 of Entosphenus tridentatus. Classification (NCBI taxonomy): domain Eukaryota; kingdom Metazoa; phylum Chordata; class Hyperoartia; order Petromyzontiformes; family Petromyzontidae; genus Entosphenus; species Entosphenus tridentatus. The sequence goes on along the minus strand of CM025634.2, from coordinate 4,572,500 downwards.
CTATACAGCTATATCACATCAAAAAGAAACCACATTTCCAGACGCTTCCAGAGGAGGAGTGGGAGGGGGGGGTACATTTTACCTCTTGAACATGAACAAATGGGTCTCAAGTCTTGACTTGAACAAGGGTAGATTCTCAACGGCAGGAGCAGACGCTGAAAAGGAGCGACGTTATGGAACAAAGGTTCACTGTGGGCTTCGTCAGGAGGAGAGTAAAGTGAGACGAGAGAGTAGAGGTGGACAGGGGCAGGACCATGAAGACGAAACAAAAAAACAACAATCACTGCAATCTTAAAATGAATCCGAGACTTGACAGGAAGTCAGTGGAGATAATGTAGTACTGGGCTGATATGATCTTGTTTTCGTGTACAGGTGAGGATCCTCATCTGTAGCTTTAAAATAAGGGCATTTGGGAGACCATGGCAGAGCGAGTTGCAGCAGTCCAGGCAGTGGACCCATAACATTGTGTGTGGGCAATGCTTTGCATTTGCAGGGAGGAGCTCTCACAGACGTGGGATATGTGGTGGGTGAATCAAAGCTCAGGATCCCAAACGTTGTGCACCAATTTTTGCCAACTTAATATTAGAGTCTGGGAGATGAATATTTGACTTGAAAACTTTAGGATCTCATTAGGATATTTAAATGAAAAAAAAAGAGCTAAATCAGTCGGAAATTTCTTCAAGGTAGACTTCAAGAGTGAACACTGTGGGTGGTTGACAGGAAACCATAAACACGTATTATATTCTACCTTTAAATTATATTATTCTATATATTATTCTACTCCGTGGAAGCAGGTAAATGGAAAAAGCAGTGGAGTGAGGAGCCCTAAGGCACCCCATAATATTATGCTTTTGGAAAGGAAGATTTACCCTGGAATGTGCCATTAAAAGCACAAATTGATAGATAAGAACAAAACAAAGAGATTAAAGTTCCTGATGTGCCTATGTATTTCGCAAGGCACTGCAGAATAATGTGGTGGTCTTTAAGGTGTGGAACAGAGATGTGACAAAGAGAACCAGAAGCATAAGAGATGCACAGTGGGCAGAGACTAGGAGGTCATTGGCCATACATAAAAGAACTGTCTCTGTAAAATGGCCTTGTCGAAAAACAGACTGCACTGGATCTTAGAAACCATAGATTGCAAGCTCATTAGATATATCGCGATATTTTTTATTTTATTTTTCAGAGCCTTCCCGAGAAATTGGAGATTCTTTAGATGGGGTGAAAATGTTAAAGAATGTCAGGGTCGTGGTGACATTTCCTAAGTATGGTGGTGACAGTGGATAATTATAGTGCTAGGGACACAGTATGAGTAGAAAACGCAGCATTAGCCACCGAGTAATGTATCTTACTGTAGTGGACAGGCTGCACAGGATGACTCGTAAGGGCACCGAATCAAAAATATAAGTACTTAATGAGTTTGTAGATGATATTCTCGGTTTTTTCGGTAAAGTCACGTAGAAGGGAAATAATAAAATAATACAAATTACAAAATTAATTATCACAAGAAAATTTGAAAAAAGTGGCGTTTTTTTTATTAACCGCCACTTTTTTCAAATGTTCTTGCTGTGGTTTTCACACCTGATAATGATTGCTTATGTTGAAATCGAAACGTCGTGATAATTTTATCGTTTTATTTTTATCATTTTATTATTTCTCTTCTACGTGACTTTACCGAAAGAACCAAGAATATGAAACCCTGCAGTCATGAAAGCTTTAAATCGAAATTTTGTAGATGTTGGTAGGTCACTGCAGGCACCCAGCCGTCGACAGCAGTGGCAGTGAAGGCGAACAATGGCAGAGCCAAATTGATGGCAACTCTGGCAGTCGGTGACAAACAGCGTTGCTGATGAACAGCAACGTCGGTGAAGCTAGAGGCAGGGTGGACACCCCAGAGATAGTGGAGGAAAAGTTGATGACATCAGCACCGCTAGCACCCGGCAGCAATCAGCAGCACCATGTTGGCAGAGCGATGCCGTGTTAACGTCACATGCTGGCAGGTCACCAAGCACGCAGCAGCACTGACTGACCCAGGCAACCACTACTTGCAAGTCCAGCACAGCAATGTTAGCAGGCTGCCGCGTGATTTCTCAGACTAAAGTAATCAAACTAACATAACAGTTAAAATGCAATTACATGGTAATTCGATTTTAAATCATGAATGCATAATAAAAAACATTTGGAACATTTAAATCGGGTTAAAATAAATCACTTTTTGGCCACTCCACAAACACTCCTGTGAAGGTTTTCCTAAATCCGGCGAAATGTTGGGATTATGGTCTGGGGTATGGAGACCAAACGGATTGATTTATTTCTCTGTGATGAACATTTTCGTGTTCTGTGCATGTATTCATCTTTCAATTTTTTTTTTCTAAGTAGTAGGGTTTTGTTTTTGTATCACCTGAGTAATGGACTTGCTAATGATGTGCAGCGTTGTAGGATGGAATTGCATGAATGACGCTCTATAAAATTAAATTATTATTAAAGACAGAACTTTTACAAGAGAGCAGTGAGCAATAAGAGCAAACGTCAGCAGTGCAGAATGTACCTGGGAGAGGAAGATAATACAATGAATATAATTTGATTTTAGAGTAAATTAAATAAATATCCAAACTGTAAATTAATGAGAAAATTATTCTTCTTGGTTCTTTCGGTAAAGTCACGTAGAAGGGAAATAATAAAATAATAAAAATAATACATCATAAAATAATTCTCACGACGTTTCGGCCACAACGCAAGCAGCTGCCCTCAGGTGAAGAACAGGCCTGTTGGGAAGACAGCGTCTGAATGAAACGCCCCAGGCTTGGAGCGTCTATTTTAGCTGGGTTGGAGGGGGAAGAGCGCCTTGACAACCCACCTTAAATAGACGCTGCAAGCCTGGGGTGTTTCATTCAGACGCTGTCTTCCCGACAGACCTGTTCTTCACCTGAGGACGGCTGCTTGCGTTGTGGCCGAAACGTCGTGAGAATTATTTGATTATGTTTTATTTTTATTATTTTATTATTTCCCTTCTACGTGACTTTACCCAAAGAACCAAGAAGATGAATCCCTGCAGTCACGAAAGCTTTAAATCGAGAAAATTATTGTGAATAACAAAAAGAATAAGTGACAAGTTTAACGAGACTACAATATAAAACAGCAAGAGACACAGGAGCAATATCAGAGGCAACACATGTAAGCATTGGAGATTGAAAATATTCAACTAAACGAATTAAACTTAGAATAACAGTAAATTCTTAAAAACGTGAAAAGCAATAATCAAGATTATATATTGTTTCCAAAAGTATTTTATTGAACAAACGATTCACGAACATATTCTTTAGGTCTTTCGGTAAAGTCACGTAGATAGGTTCAAAGAAAATAAGAAATAACAAAAATCTTGATTTGAAGCTTTCGTGACTGCAGGAATCCATACTTTGTTTTTTTCGGTAAAGTGATGTAATTAGAAATAAATTCTTAAACAAAAAAAATCACATATCACGTTTCCGCCTGAGGACGATCGCTTGTGTTGTGATCGAAACGTCGTGATATATATATTTTTATGGTTTTCTACCTACGTGACTTTACCGAAAGAACCAAATAGTATAGGCCACAGGCACTTTAACGGCCATGCATTGTGTTTACACTTCTTCCTAAGCGCACGAGAAGGGTTTTCGTTATGTACAAATCAGGAAGCGGGAGACGAGCACAACATATAGATTTTCTGGTTGGCTATCATTTATTCCGTGCACGTATAATAAAGTTACAATGTTTAAACACGTAGGCTTTCTCGACCAATATCATCCATAATAGAGGGTTTTTGGGGGTTTATGCGATTTAACCCCCCCCCCCCAAAAAAAACCCTCATGAATCAGTTACAATGTTTAATTGAAAACTGGTTGCACCGTTCCACCCCCATTATATATACCAACACGTTTAGGATGACGAAATAAAAGAACGGTAGGGAGGTCAAGCGCCGTGTTAATGATTACTAATGATGCATGTGACGTGTGAGGAGTTGTTGTCGATTGCAGCAAGAGCTTTCTTTAAGTGACACTGGGCTTTATTCACGCATAGGAAAGTTCCACTTTGTGAATTATACAATTAACCCCTTTGTTGAGCGGCAAGGTCTTGCGACTTAAAAAGTTAAAAACCTACAATAGGCTTCAGTAATGCACCTTCAAGTAAACTGGTCGCCGCTTAAATGTTTGAAAACCAATTTAAATGAAGAAGTACCTTGAACGTTATATTCATGTTGCTGCAATTATTGAAAACTCACTCATTATGAGTGCAAGACATTACACTGAGACAGGGTATTTTACATCCGATACATTGTGCACAATTATAGCTGCTCCCTAAAAACCAATATGCAGTTAAAAAGTTGTGGTTGCCAGTACAATGTTTCGCTTTGCCTTAATCGTACTTATGCGATTATTCACACGAGGTTCACCCTAACAAGAAAACCAAAGTATACACCATGCTTGCTCTAGATTGTGGGTTTCCGAATGGCTTTCCACCACCTTCTGGAAATCATGGACTGGGTGAAAATCATGGATAAATATCTTGCAATTCCGTAGCGTTGGGATAAAATGTATTAATAATAGATGAGGTCACCTGAATCCAATCCACAAAATGATGTCTACATACAATATATATTGCATACGTCGATTGCTCAAGCTATTTGTTTAGACTACATATTTTTACATGCGCATACACATTATGAACGTGGTGTACATGTGATGCATGCATCGTCATTTGTTCGGGCTTAAAAAACAAAACGACTCCATGTGCCAGGAATCTCCAACTGCATGTTGTTGCCACTTGGCCTTGTAAGAGATGCAACCATTCTGCAATGTTCCACAACCGTCTTTCTTTGTACACCTACTGAATTACTTTCTGTTATTTATCCTTGAGAAAAATACGTTGTGAAAACGACTGACACATATTGTAGAAACATAGCAGAATAATCAAGTATTCATGTAGGCGTTGATTGTTATTGTATTAGGCCGAACCAAACCAAATATGGTGTACATTTAAATGTTCAAGTGCTCAGTTATGGGTCTTGCAGCATCTCCATAAAACATGGCAGATGTCAATACTTCCATATTTAAATTGCCTCATTATCCAGAAATAGAAGCAATTTATTACGTGCCAAAAACTAAGAATCCGTAATAATCAATTCTGTTTGTTTATTTTGTTGTTAAAACATCTAAATAATTGTTTATAACTGCAGTGCTTGGTCAGTGAAAACGTCCTATAAATCTGCACTTGCGTTTTGCATACTAATTTACATAGTTAAATAAGGCATGTTTACCATTTTTATTCAGAAAATATATGATGAAGACATTTTAACAAGTGCTCATTATGGTGTCGCAATGTATATTTAGCAATTGCTGTTAATGGTCATCGTAAAGCTGTTGACTATGAAATCGAGGCAATGCCATTTTGTATATCTCTGAGGACAGCACGCATAATGAGACCTTTCCTGAAACTTATTTTGATGAGATCTCAATAATGTTGTCCCCGAGTACTGCAGTGGCCACACATGGTGAATTCCCACTCTATGGGTCTTGCAATAGTACAACTTTCCCACACTTTGGAAGCAGCAGTCCGTGTTATTATCGAAATCTCTTAAGTTGAGGCGCCCAGGGGAACTTATGAATAATATAGACACTACACCTTATGTATGAGGAGGCTGAAGCTGGGTGGGATCATAAGTGTTATTCAGTGCATCAGCGGATTAATGAATTGTGTAGGGTTCCGTGTGCACACACATTCTGAAAATATTTGAGGTCAAAAATGTCATTCTGTACGAGGCCTTACTCCAAGGTGTTAGGCCAATTGCGTCTCAGTCAAGACTCCCGAGAAGAGACTGCAATGGAATGAGCCCAATACACTGACTTGGCCAACACCAGGCATTCAGTCTCACACGTAGGCATTCACGGCCAATATTATTCACAATAGGTTTTTGGGTGAGATCGCGTGAATATAAATGTGTTGTTAAAATCGCCACCACCCAACAGCCAAGTAGTAAGGTCTGTCACGTTCATTGGCATGTTTTGTTTACGTGTTAACCCTTACTAATTGGCTGTGTCGGGTGGTGGTGGGTTTAACGACACATTTACCAGGCATTTCAACAACTAGCGAGCAATGAACTAAAAAACGAACCCTACCTCTATACCACCCGGCTCCCATAGCAATTCGGCACGCAACAATACATCCATCCAGAGGTAAAAATAAATTGTCATAATTAGGGGCCATATTCTCTTATTTTGTTGTTTTTAGAATACAGTAATTAGTATTGTTGTTTTACACGTTGCTCCCTGCTTCAGCTTCAATGTAACAGCAGAATATAATTTGAAAATCATTTACATATACCATAGATAATACATTATTATTACATTTGATGTGTGTGTTATGAATCGATCTTCATTTGTAAGAATTTATCTTAATTTTATCAACAGATTGACCATTGTATATATAATAACTTCCCCGTCTGCTGCTGCTATAGCTATAGCAGTGAAAAATTAAAGGAACAAAAAGTATGCTCTTGAGAACAGGGTCGAGGCTGGCGATTGGAGATTAATGTCTCTCATCAGTGATCCCTTGACACGAGGTACATAGAAAACGGCACGTCCTCCAGGAGAAAGAACCATGATTTTTGTCAATATGTATCAGGACAATAGAATAAATTATGACTGGAAGTAGAACTTTTGCCGAGGACGACCTTCAAAGTGGCATTGACACTCAACATCGACCAGTGATGCAAGGGATATGTGAGTGCAGCAAGTGACTGTAGGGCAGAAAGTTATCGTGTTTGGCACTGGATGTTCCTACAGGGTTATCGTTACAAGCACGTCAAATTGCAGCAGCAACAATGAGCTGAGACCTTCACCTGCATCGCATGACACATTCGGTTGCTGAAATCATCATCGAGGATTTACAGAAACATCTAAATGTGCTTTATCGCCACGTGTGCCTACTAATAATTATACACAGAGGCGGGAGCAGAGGTCGCAAGCGGGTTTTGATTCCTTACCCGTACCCGGCCGCACCAGGGTCGCAAACGGGTACCCGTACCCGGCCGGGTACAGGTAACCGGGTATCGGGTAGGGTACGGGTATCGGGTACCCGATTGCGACCTCGGGCTGAGACCTTCACCTGCATCGCAAGACACATTCGGTTGCTGAAATCATCATTGAGGATTAACAGAAACATATAAATGTGCGTTATCGCCACGTGTGCCTGCAAACAATGTTACACAGAGGCGGGAGGCAAAGCTCCCAGGAAGCAGATCGGATCAACTGCAGGACTTTATTTGCACTTGTCAGCACAAATAGAGTTTGGAACGCGCACGCGTATCTACATATTAATGTTCGTGCATTATTTATTCATTGTGCATTCACCGCATGAAAACTTAATTTAATATTTTGCTGCAGAAATTTGTTCATGGAATGTTTAAGTCGATGTTACATTCACGAGAATGTACATTACGCAAAATGCGTTCATATAACCTTTATGCAATTCGAACCCAAAATGCAAAAAAATAGTTTATGCATGACCGAGTCATACATTAAATAACGTTGATCGTACTTATGATCTGAAATTGACGTAATAAACATGAGCAGAACGTGATGCACAGCAGTGCCTTAAACATTTTGACATGGACATGCACAAAGCTATGATTAAAAAAACATACTTCTGTCGATGCTTCTTTACCAGTGTTAATCTTCGCTGGCCTCCTGTTAGCGTCGTAATTCTCTCGTTGAGAAACTCAGTTTCGTATATTAGTGACTGTGCAAATAAGGCAATTTACTTTGTTACATGGAATCCGTTTAAAACGTGGCCCTGTGACATCAGGGTGATTATAAATGTCGTAAAAAAATTGACTTAAATACAAGCGCGTTGAAGAAGATAAGTTGCATTTACATCGTGTATTTTTAGCATACGTTTATATCCCTGCAACGATTGCCGTGTGTTATAGATTCAACTGCCCTGTGCAGTGGCTACATGAATGCTGAGCATGTGTCCGTGCTGGCGTTCGTGTGCCCGGGGCCAGACGACTCGAGCTCAGCGACCTACTGCTGCGGCTTTGCTGACCTCAAATACTGCTGTGAAGAACCGGACCACTTCTTCCCTTACTCACACAGCTACATGTGGGCCCTGAGGTAGGTCTGCAGCATGGACTGCTGCTGCATCCCGCAACGCTTTGCATTCAAACGCGTGTTCGCCCTCGTGATGAAGAACAGAGGCGCGGTCCTGCGATGGTCTTGCTCTCGCCACTGCTGACAGCAAGGAAGCCTCCTCCACTCGATAAAAGCTCGAGAGAGAATGTGCCTCTACTACGTCATTTGCCTTACTCGCCTATGCTGACTTGGGTGTCTTGGTAGAGGTCAGAGGACTCCACACTTCATCCCACCACACGAGACCTGCCGATAGACTGACTCTGTTGAACCCCTTTGCACTACTCGGCGAATGGAGTTTGGGGGATTTAAGAACTTGCCCCGTTGCGTCAACTGCTGCTTTCGAGATCAAATCAAACCGGTGACCTCTGCATATTTAAGTCCAGTGTTCTAACAATTTCTCCATGGAATGGGCTCTGTATATATATCGTCTATACTGCATATACATATGGTATGTAGTATGGTCTCTACCTCATTAATCATTTCCAAAATGTTCAGCCATGTGTGTCAGACATTCAAAGACAAGGATCACCCATATAGCCTTTAACAGACTCTTCAGGCAAGTGCTGTTTGCGAGCACCTATGAAGGCCAGAAAGATACGCAGTGGGGTGGGTGGCCAGCACCACGTCCGACCGCCTTTGTCTCCCCAGTAGCGATACTTACACACCACACCAGATACCCAAACATACCATGATCAACGTCTACATGTGGCATTGCTCATAAGCTTTTTCAGGGCGATATGTAGTTTTCAGACTTTCCGTTATGAACTCTTTAAGACAGTGGTTCTTAACATGGAGTGCACGCACCCCCTGAAATTCAATGTGGACATTTAAACATTCACATTTTAATAACTCAAGGCCCTTTTTGCCTGTAATTTTAAGCCTCCAGCAACAAAAGGATGAAGAGTTTTGCCAGATTAGAAAAGAGAGGTGTGTGAAAGAATATAAGAAAAAGTTACCCTTTTTGGCAATCAAGACAGGTGTTAAGATGTTAAAACACCAAACTGAAACATTTTTCAAGGAATCATGTCTGCATTAATCACATATACTTGTGTTGAACATGAATACAAACAAAAAAATTAACAGATAAAAAATTACCCCACAAATTGCTTCACTTGGTAAAACCACTCAAGCAACGTAGCCCCCTAGTGGCAGACCCTACAAGATGTACGGCACCTTCGTAATAGCCTTAACGCGCTTAGAGCGGTGTGAACACAAAATTATTAATTATTAACAGTATCAATATCAGTGTTAGCAGGTGAAAGGTACGTTTGATAGATCCCCGTCATGCCACTGGCAAGCGCGGAGTTTGCTAGCTGTGCGGCAAGTCCTTGTTTTTTTTTTTTGCAATTTTTTTTTAGTTTTAGAAAAAATGCTCAAATAAATGGGAATTATAATGTATATCTTTTACCTATTTCAAGCAAGCATTGGGGCTGCATTATGCTGTCCAGCTCGATATGGAGCCTTTAAATAAATGTCAGTTTGTGACTCGGTTATATAAAGAGCACAGTGAGCATATATTGAAAAGGGCAAAGGCTGAACCAATCTTTATCTATTAAGTCCAGTGCACAATTTAAATGGAGCAAGTGTCAGTAAAGGGTCTTGGTGCATGTATTGTACTGTATTGTCTATAACAAGATTTACAATGCTAGTTTATTGAATATATAAAAACTAAACATAATGGTACACCTGGTAATCATTGAGATAGATTGTTTAACACTTAGGCTGTGTCGGGTGATGGCGGGTTTAACACACTTATATTTACGCGATATAACCCAAAAAACCTCTATTATCGATTGAGATAGAAAACCAAAAAATACCTTTTATTTCCCACAAAAAAATACCAGATGAGGTGCCAATAACAAGAATCGTGAATAAAATTAGCGAAATGATTGTTGTCAAAGTGCATGCTTTCCAGGAAAAATGTCATCTTGTAGCTCAATACTCAGTAGCCGTGTAGTGACATCCAGCACTGCCCTGTGAGTTGCAGGTCTCGCTGACATGAAGTCATAGCATTATTAAATTATTTCGCATCTTTTGACAACAGAAAAGCAAGGCTATAAAAGACGAAAAGGCGGTGGGAGAGTATTTTCTTCACAGCTGTGCCCTTTCACAGCACTGCGATGCCATTGTCCTGTGGGTGGAATAATGTAAAGAAATTTACAAGGGAAACACATTTGTGTAAATTAACTTACAAAGAGAAAATAGATCAATCTTGATTGATTTAAGCTACTTACATCACAAGCTACCGTCTACCTTTCTGCAGGCCGCAATCCTTGTCGGGAAATGTTAGCCTCGTTTGCCTTCTTTTCAGGATAGCCAGCAGCCTGAATGAAAGGTTTCCTTACAAAAACAAAATCTCAGCGCAGTATTAGGAGCCTATTCAGGGCCGGTGCTAGGTGAGTGCTGTGGTGGTGGCCTGCACCACCAAATGTCCCTTGGGCGAACCTAAATTCACTCTCCTTAGCTGTGTGAATCACTGCTGTTGGTGGCCTCCCTAAAACAAAAGATCCACTGCCTCTAGCCTCCATCCGAGAGGAGCTGAGCTTGAGCCTTTCAGGAACAAAATATAGCAATCAAATACAGAGTAGTATATACTAAACTATATAAAAATTCTTTTTTTTTTACCAGATATGGCCTATTGAGCAACACAGCTCTTTCTTAGAAGAGACCCGGCCACAAATGATTGTTCAACAGACGCACGATTGGAAATGTGGAGGGGAAATCCGGAAGACCCGGAGAGAAATCCACACGACCACGGGGAGAACATGCAAACTCCAAATATATAGGCGTCAGGGTCGGGATCGAACTCCACGACCTCCTGTATACCAGGCAAGGTAGTTAACATCTTACCACCGTGGTGCAGTGCCTACTGTGCTTTTAAGGCTTCCATCATCAGTGTAATGAACATTTATTTACGTTAATTGTTGAAAGCAGCAAGACGCAGTAGTATATACTATTTTAGTGTTGCACCAGTACCTTGTTTTTCTTTAAATGATGTTATGATCGAGGCTCCAGTCTTTCTTGATATTACGGTGTGTAGAGCATATTCCTAACATCGCCTCGATATTCAATACGTATAACTAGTATCTCCCATTAAAGGTCCTAGACAAAGTTAGTGCTCTAAGGGAATGAGCAGTGTGTTAAATTATTGGTATGCATGACAGGCTTCAGGTACATTCATTTTTTATGACTGGTTAAGCTTTTGACAAATGTCAGGGCACAAGGAACTTGGAGGACAAATATTTACAATCATTTTATTCATAGTTCCGTTGATACAGGACTGTGGTTAAAGGGGGTAATAAAGGGGGGGACATTTTTTTACTTCTTTATATTTTTCCAGTTGCATAGTCTGTACAAAAAGTACATCAAATGCTTCTTTTGCTCCCCGCTAAATATTTACTTCGCATTATAAATAATGCAAGGAAATCGAAAAATGCCCTTACATTCACCAGATGGGGCTTTGTACAGCAGCTCTTTCATTCGATTTTAACGGAAACAAAAAACACCACTTTTTGGAAATACATTAAACAGTAGGTCTGGGCCAAATGCACAGGCAAGCTGATTTTTTTATATGTTGTATTGAATGGATCATGAATAAAATAAGGGCATTGCTTTGACAAATAGTTATGTTGGTTGAGCTGCCTGTAATAACAGGAACATTCTAAAGTGTATTATATACACCAGCAACGAGATTTATTTTTCTGAATGCATGTACTTGGCCGTCAAATTAATCAACCCTGTTAACATGGCATTTTTTTCAGCTCGTACATACAGTTTTTACATCTATATCAAACCACTATATAACTTGACAAAAATATTGCAAATGGTATTGCATTGTAGTACTGTTGTTATTGGTGCATTATTTATAGTGGCATATAAAACACTGCAGTGTCATGTTTGAACCATGTAACATATGGGTTCAATTCCACGTAGCTTTTTGCATCAAATGATAGTTACACTCTCTCAGCCTCATGTGGCATTGGCTGAGAGCCGGGTTGCTGTGCACTGGCATGCCAACAGAGGGCATGTAGAGTGCTTTGAGTTTCTCCAATGATGCCACGTGGCGTCGTGGGGCATTCCACGGAGCCCTCGGTCATGTCCAGCATTGCTTTCAGGCGCATTTTAGTTCGGGGTGGTCGACTGGTGGTCATTGGTTCAGTGCCAGATATCATTTGTGACTCAGTACAGTGCCTACTGTGCATTCATGGGTTTCCGTCATCAGCGTAATGAACATTTATTTATCACCTTGTTGAAAGAAGCAAAATGCAGGCTCAACAAGATTGTGATTTTCCCCCCTCCCTATCTTTGTGGGTGCCTCTTAGCCGTCTCAACTCGGTGGGCATGTCCAGACACCTGGTTACATTGATTACATTGACATACATTCACTGGTTTCCAATAAGTTGTAGGATAAATAAGAAAGATAACTCGGATGCAAATGTATTCGTATAAGTCGGTGTTCTTCATTGCAAGGCCCTGGTGGCCTTTAGTGCGGCCCCTGGCGTGCTCCCACGTTGCACAAGCGGGTCAACAGCAATACACAACACGTGACCCCCCCCCATCATCATCGCGCTGTCAAACTCCTCTGGTTTGAAATGTGTGGCAGCCCCTCACACGCGGATGATGTCTTATCGGCGAAAGTGCCCCCCCCCCCCTCTCTACAAATGTAGTGAAGAACACTGGTATAAGTCCAGTAACTTGGCCATTTTGAAAAACACGTGTTTTCTATTTTTGCAGAAACTACTGGCGTCTAATGATGTCGTTGATTTATGTTTCCTCTTACCGTAGTGTCCTATTAGAAGTATGTAACTGAATGGAATTCATAACATATGTATTCACAGTATGAAGGATCTATACATTTTTTGTTATTGTTTGCGAACTTTTTGAAGGAACGTATTCATTTTTATTTCTTCTATTCATTTTCCAAATAAATGACATTTAATCACGAGCACTTATTTGATTAAACATGAATTGAAACCCCAGTAAATGTAGGGAATGACGCGGAAGTTTTTGCTCTTTTGTCATGAACAGAAACTAATGTTGATTTACTTTTCAAGCTTATTGATTATAAATCACAAACTTGGCTCCATAAGTACTCCGAATTTACAGGTTTCCAAGGCCGCAGCATTCTTTCCTCGTGATTTACCCCACAACCAGAGTGAATAAGGTTTGTGTTTCTCTCCAATTGTTATAAATGGTGCTTCTGCAACAGTTAATAACTGAAACTGAGTCGCCTTCAACCTTATAAATGTTGCCCTTAGGAGGCCAATAAATAAATCTACCCAACCAAACCGATGTATCAATCTATATTGCTGTACGATATTAATTTTGCACGTGAATACAAGTGCTCACAGTGAAATAAAGTGCACTGCATGTAAACGGTGGCTTAAACGAGCACATTTCAGCAACAGGAAATTTCACCGGATTCACTGCAAACGCAGTCATGAGTTTGTTTTCGTGTTAATGGCATGGCGAAAAAAACATTTCGATTCATGTAAAGAAGCTGCATCCATCCATTTCTAGAGACTCAGTGTGTAGCGTCATGCTGACACTGACACATCTTAAAATTAGCACCTGGCAGGCTATTTAGCACTCGAGGGCTTACAGAAAAACGGACCTCAATCAAGTGCTGCCTAACAGCCTTTGCAAAATTGGTGGCAGCGATTTCAAGTGGGCATTTGCCATCTACATGTGACCCTTCAGATACACATTTGAAAAGCTGTTTTTTGGCTTTGGGCCTGGATATGTAATTTGTAATTGAATTTCTCGAATTGCGTCTATGAGGCAAGGATTGTTTTGATTTGAAGCTTTCGTGACTGCAGGAATTACTCTTTGGTTCTTTCGGTAAAGTCACGTAGAAATAAAATAAATTAAATAATAGAATACGACGTTTCGATTACAAACACATAGTGTGCCTATGTTGTGTGTGTCTCTGTGCGTCTGTGTTGTCTCTCTGCTGGTGTGTCTGTCTGTGTGTCTGTGTTTTGTCTCTCTCAAATTTAGTTCTACCTGATGACGATTGCGTGTTGCAATCGAAACGTCGTATTTTTTTATTATTATGTGACTTTACGGAAAGAACCAAAGAGTAAGGATTTTTTGTTTCATTGTTTTGTCTTTTGTGATGTTGCCTACATACTTGTGTTATTTGTTGTTGAGAAAAGGGATTATTATGCTCACGTATTGGTAGCAGAGTTTCGTAAAGAACAAAACCTCATTATCCAGATGCATGCCTGTGTGCTTTAAGAATAGAATCCAGCACGAGTGCTTGGTGTGGTGCATTCAACTCCAGCTCTTGAAAGACATGATGACCTGGAACTCATTCTTTTGTAACATTACCAGTGTAATTATGCTTCCAGGATAATGGGTGGTGACGAGCAGCACTTGCCATTGCAGTCTAAACTAGGACATGTAGGAGTGTCTTTGCGATAAATGAACGGTGCTGCCATGGTATCGAGGTTAGTCTCCACCAACTGAAGTCCGGTCAGCATTGATTATATATAATCGGTGCTTTTGAGATGAGACGTAAATCACTTGCATTCTCTTCTGCTCCTGATGTTTAGTTTCATTTTTATCAGTGCAATGCATGCTTCTGTCTGACGCTTGCTCAATATGGCACGTGTTACAAATCTTGGCTTGATTGAAAGATGATAGCACCCAAACCACCAACCCTACCCCTCACACAGATATCAGAAAATATCTTATTCACGAATTTTTTTTATTAGAATGGGCATTGAGATATGAGGAGTTACCAATTAATTGTATTTAAAAAATCTTTAAAAATATTCTTTCTACATTGAAAACTATTGTACTGTATTTGTTTAAATATGACAGTGTATTGATACATCTGTAGTGTGAATATCTGACTTTAAAAACCATTATAAATAGAGGACTCTATAGAGCTTATGTTTTGTAAGTGTAAAAAATTGGCAATTCGATTAGTTCAATTAGTAATAGCTCATTCTCTCTATGGAAGAAATGTATTAAAGCCGTGTTCATGACCATTTATATATACAGGTTTGTTCTTCTCTAACAGAGATTTAATCTCTCATCCTTCTTAATGTATAATTTATATGAAATGTCAATTAGGTTGTAATTTGCAGTGGGGTGGTGGGTGGACATCACTGGCTCTGCTTTTCTATTGCCTGTACTGCATTTTCAATTATCATTCCTGTGGGGGGGGGGGGGGTACATTTATCCACCACTCCCAGACAGAGATTTTGATTTTAAGCTGCCAGGGTTGAGCCTGGTTGGTCCTTGAACGGGTGACCTCTTGGGAATATTGGGCGTCGTAGGATTGGGGCTGGCTGAGGTGACCACGGGATGGAAGTGCAGCAATGGATTCTTAAACCTCTGGAGCTTTGGGCGTCACCCCTTGCTGTGCATGGTGGATTTTCTCCGGGTTTTCCGGTCTCCTCCCAGAAGTCAATCACTCATTCTTGGAATTTCCACATATATCCCAATATAGCAAGACCCTCATGAACAAGAGCCTTGAAAATTAGAGAGGTCTCCCAAGGTAAAATTCATTATTCACATTTTTAAAGTATTGCATTGAGGCAATATCACCTGATTTCTGTTTAATCGTTATTTTCAATTATTTGTCAATCGATTGTTTACAAATGGACCTCCTCATACCTTGTCCATCATGGGGTTTTTTTCTACCATACTTCACTACGCTGGTCAGTGCGGATTGGTGTTAGCCTTTCTATTTTATCCCCTGCACTGGAAATTTGATCATTTCCACCGATATGTCAATAACAGTAAACATACAGAGTATATACTCGACTGTCTCTGGAAAAGTGGGTGAGCGTGTGTTCAAATGCCCTCGCGTTAAATATTACAGGTTTTAGAACGCACACATCTCTTAATATAGTGACAATTACTTTATTTTGCACTGTGTGTAGGCATATTTAGCTTTCACTTTAGTATCTCAATATTTTTAACCCATTAAGTTAATGGCCACAAATAGTGACGACGTGGTAGCCGAGCAATGAAACGCGCGCGAGGACATACAATCGGGGAGATGGAACGATCAACTCGGCTTGTGTGCAGGCATCGCTGGGGGTAGTTGATTATGTGACTGCATTATGTTAGATGTCAGCAGCTTGCCGAGTCATTCATCCAGCACTGGGTTGCACCATGACAAACGATAACACGGATGGTAATCCTGGCCAGGCGCTTGAATGCTGTTGCCCTGTGTGTGTGCGTGCAATTCCGTCAGTTCATACGATCACTGTTTCATTGCTTTCATGGCTTTATTTTGGTGATTTCGAAAAGTGTATTGGTTTAGCCATGTTTGTTTGTTGTAGTACAGAGTTAGACTGATGACCTTAATCTAAGTTGTCTTGTGGTTGTTGTTGGTTTGACTTGCATCTCACTGGGATTTTTGCACAGTGTTGGTGTCCGGTGATTTTTTTCTGCAATATTTTTCTGTCTTTTCTTGGATTTTCTGTTTGCACTCGGTCACATATTCACTTGAAATGTTTTTTGTTCATGTTTTTGTTTTTTGTTTGTTGCGGTTGCACCCGATTCAAGAGCCGAATGGCTCACAGGGCTATACCTAATACATGAACTTGAACCTATGAATGCCCTTGTCCCTTGTGCAGCGTGGGAGCGCTGGTCGGACTTGGCTTCGCGGCACTCGTCTTCCTGGCGTTCGTCGTGAGCGTCTGCGTGCTGGGCTACCTCTTCCTGTGCACCAAACCCCGCGGGCGCCTCGAGTCCGGCCT
>CM025634.2:4537784-4555512 GCA_014621495.2 Entosphenus tridentatus | reverse complement strand
GGGGGGGGGGGGGGTGAAGCCTCGATAATAATGACGACATTGGCCTTCAAATGAGCCACTGCTCAGTGTCTTCAGCTGTCAGACAACAAGGACTGCCGGGAGAAGTGGGACTGTGGGAGAGGTGTCACTCGTGTGCCACCGTGCACCTGACCGCAGCTATCTGTTTGCTTAAACACGTTTATATTATTCATCCTTGATCGTTTCTGCGTGGATGTGCTGAGCGTAGATTAAATATAGGATTCGGGGGGGGGGGGGGGTGCCGCACGCCCACGTACACAGGGGGGGGGGGGGGTGAAAAGTGTGCGCGCGGGGGGGTCAAGTTGACAGATCTTTGCGTGCCTACTCAATGGATGGCCCCTTGTCGTGGCTGTTGGGGCAAAGTGCCGTTAGCGAGCACGAGGCGGTGGCGTGGTCAGAACTACGTCCAAGCCGTCTGATGTCTTCCCCAGGAGCTGATATGTTCACACCGCAGCAGCTTTTCGTTGAAAAGCTGAGTCAACGTAGGGGAATTCTAGATTTGAAGCTTTCGTGACTGCAAGGATTCATACTCTTAGGTTTTTTCGGTAAACAACCTAAGAGTATTAATCGGTAAAGTCACGTAGGTGACCGAAAAAACCTAAAAGAACGTCGGGGAAGTCAAGGACAAGTTTAGATATTCGCCAATGATGTTGGCCATGAGTGGGAATCACACTCGAATTGCCGTATTTGGAGTGCAGGGCACTGGTCCCTCCACTACCATCTCTCACTGTACATCCAGGCGAGGGTTCACTGAGACACCGACATTTATACGTTGACGCAAATGCGTTATATTTCCCATGAAATTGGCCAAATTTCTGTTACTTTCTGCCAATTCCCATATTTTCAAAGACACAAGTTGCATCTTTGGCAAAAGCAAACATTACAGAAGGGTACAAATCTGTCCTTCAGCCAACCTGCACTGCTCAGCCTGGTGACGTGTGGTCAAACAACCCCCACGGCTCACGTGGCATGGCAAGCCACTCATCCAGCAGTGGATTGACAAACTGGCCGTTACATATATGCATGTACAAATGCGCTATCTCATAGAAAATCTGTGCATGGACAACAAAAAAAGAATGCAATAATATATAAACATGTTTAAGGACTAACTTCTAGACATATGATTATTTCAATTGAAACACCCCCACCGCCTCACCGCCCTCATTTGACATTAATAATACTTTGTGATTTAAAGAATGAGGACAAATATAACCAATGTGAACTGTAATAATGCCTCTAGATCAGTGCCGGATTATCCTAGTCGCAAAAGTAGCTACATATGCTACGGGCCCGGACTTTCAAGGGCCCTGCGCTAAATGCTTTCAGGGTATCAATTCCAGTTCAATGAAACTGCACTTAATCTATTACTATAGTACTAGACTGCCTTAAACTTTTATGAACGACTGGGTGTTTAAGGTTAGCGATTTGTCGTATTATCTGGCTGAATAGCAAATGAAAAAATACAATAACTTTACAAGTAAAAATTTTGTGTTTTAATATTTGTTTTTTATTTTATTTAGGGACCCTGTTTAACATATGCTACAGGCCCCGCACTAGCTTAATCTGGCACTGCTCTAGATTATAATTGCAATGCAGGAAGTGTACCATCTCCTTCGGCGTGTCCCAGAGGAGTCGCAATCTTGTTCAGCCGTGCAAATCACACAGCCGTAGCCAGAGGTTATATTTCGGTAGATTGTGTGATGATTACAAATTAATGCCAAGCGTACAATATATATTACACCGAACTCTCGATCTAACAAGGTGACACTTTGATTTGTCTTCAGTTGGAGCTCAATTGCGTGCCAAATCAATCTTGAATGTGTAAGCTACAATGGCAGGCATATTTTTTTAATTGAACAAAACCTTACATTGGATACAGTATTACACCGGTTATAACGCGGCGCTACGAACTCCATTACTATTATTTGATTCAAATAACACCAGCGAAGATTGATATCGGAACCATCCCATTGTAAGTAAGAGAACACATTTCGTCCATAGAGGGTTTTTTGGGGTTAGATCGCGTAAATATATAAATGTGGGGTTAAAACCCACCACCACCCGACACAGCCGACTAGTAAGGGTTGTCACGTAAACAGAATGTGGCCAATTCGTCACTAGTACAGCACACCGGTGTGTTGGAGAGCCATGCCACAACATTTACAAACCGAGTACGACGTTTCGCCAGTAATTACAACTAGCTTCATCAGGTGACAACCGGAATTGTGGAGAAGTCTTACAGTTTCGTTCCTTATATAGAGGCGTCGATGTGTTGACAACCCACGGGAGTAACTGCTCAACTAGCCAGATTCCTTCCAAAAGGTATCTATTTGGTGTTTGAACATCCCAACACCTTGACTTAAGCTGGCAGGAATTCATATTCTTGGGTATTTCGGAAAAGTCACGTAGATAGGTTCAAGATAAAATTGTTTGTTATTTTTGTTATTTTCTTTGAACCGATCTACGTGACTTTACCGAAAGACCCAATAATATCTTAACACCTATTTTCTTGCCAGGAAGGGTAAAACCCTATTCTTATTTCTCAATCTTCTCGTATATCAGCTTATGGCAGTGTGCTCCCTCGTTCCAGGCAATCTTTGACATTATTGAGCCATTTGCCTTGTACATCCTCTCGTCCTTGTGAAAGGGCGTCCACACGAGGTGATCTTCAGTTCAGGGCTTTATTTAAAACAATCCCTCACACTACAAACGCACACGCAGGCAGCCGTCTCTGCCAAGAGCTTCGAGCGCTCGTCAACGCTCCGCTTTATAATCCCCTTTCGATCTTTCTGGAACCTTCCAGCAAGTTCCTTCTCATCTTCTCCCTCACCTCCTTGCCAACAACCGGGTCCCTTGGCCTCTTTCTCCACCTCTAACTCTCCCCTCCGCCTTCCTTTCTCTTGTCTCGCCAAATCTGCCCCTTCCCCCAGTCCTCAGCCAATCTACGGCTCTCTCCTGCACGGCCGTGTTCTCGCCGCCTTTGTCCGAATGTTGAACTTCTTTCGCACCATACGTAGCCAACCGTGCCTACGAACCGCTTATACCACCCTCAACGTCTCCTTACATAACCTCTGCGCTTGTTCCACTGTTGTTGGTGCTACGGAAAGCTGTTGAGAAAGCTCTCTTTTGTCAAAGGTTATGTGCACAAAGTGACATCGCCTCTGTTTGATCATGTCTGCAATGTCCCCTTTTTATTGTAGGTATTATATTGATCTCACTCTTCGTGTCTCTTTTGGTTAATTCGACTATTTCTCAGTGCTGCACTGTGCTTTGTTCTTCTGGTCGTGATCTTCATAAAAAATACAGGTGGTTATCAATAAGTCAAATTGTTAAAGTTTTGTCGTATTCCACGATATATCCTTGCTGGTAAGTATTTTACTGGATAATTAGACCCATGAGCTTTTCATCAGACATGTGAATTGTTTAAGAGGATGATAGATAACTGAATCGTGGACACATTATAGGTCAATCGCATAAGCAACCTGGATTTAGAACAAGTTTATGCACCATCGAATACAAACGGTCAAATTTACGTAAAAGGCAAATTTAAATCAAATGCCATTATGCCTGCTTTTTGAATACTGGGTATTTTATTTCTTGGAAACTGATAGAATCATGCATGCTCGCACTTATCCAACCCTTATTTTAAGATATATTTTCAAAACCATTTATAAAGAACTGAGGACTAATCTTGAATTGAAGCTTTCGTGGCTGCAGGTATTCATACTCTTTGGTTCTTTCAGTAAAGCCACGCAGATATTAAAATAACTAATAGACCACGACGTTTCGATCTACATGTATTCCTGCCTCAGCAGTCTTCCTGCTGCATTGTTTCACCTGAAGACGATTGCTTGTGTTGCGATCGAAACGTCGTGATCTATTAGTTGTTTTTCTATCTTTGTGACTTTACCAAAAAAACCAAGATAAGTTGATATCGATCATTATAATTCGCACGTTGTTGACGATAAATTAAAGTGGGTATAAAAGAATGATGAAGATAAATTAGATGATGTAATGACGATGAATGAAGCTGATAACGATGCAGCTGCCATGATTCACCATCCCTTGCTTCCAAAATTAAACCAACGATTTGGTGATGCTGCTTTACGCACAAAAAACAAACCCAACACATCTTCTTGGTTCGTTCGGTAAAGTCACGTAGAAGGAAAATATTAATTTAATAAAAATAAAACATAATAAAATAAAAGTGGGTATGAAAAATTATTGTTTTATTTTTATTATTTTATTATTTCCCTTCTACGTGACTTTACCGAAAGAACCAATAAGATGAATCCCTGCAGTCACGAAAGCTTTACATCGAAACCCAACACATTCGTCAATAATACTGCCTCAAACTGAAAAATTCTATAATAGGCGATGCTTTGAGCCATTTCCTTTTTTTAACAGCACATAGGCCAAAGTGCACACCCGACTGGGTCCTCGTTTAAGGTAGTCACTGTTGATATTTACAATGGATGAGAAATGAACGGAGGTTCGTGGTGTTGTCGCATAGTTTACAAGCCACAACCTCCCACACACACACACATTTAAAAGTCATTGTATTGACAAAGGGCCGTAACATTATTGTTAAAGATAAACGGGGGGACAAAAACGATTTCAGCCTATTATATATATAAAGGCTTCAAAAACAGCAACGCCTCGATTGCCAGTCAAATCGCTGACAGCGAAGTTGTGAAAAAAAGTGTTTCCATCATTGGTTATGGCCCTAATCCTGCCTCCAAAATACAACCGACTCTGGGGCCATTCTTAAATTGCTGCACGAGCATTTTGTCACGCACGAATTGCAAAACAATGCTCAACAAATTCAGCAACACAAGTGTCAGAATAGCAGGAGAGAGAGAACAAAAAAAATATGCCCATGAATCAGGCTCGTCAGATTGAATGCAAAGTAAAGTACGTGGGTGCGGACAGGAGGACACTTTGCTAGAAATTATAATTGGGTGACGGATGATGAGGCTGCCGAGGGGGTGGCAGCTGAAGGCAAACACACCGAGCGAAATGACCACCACGCAAGCGAGGGTGACCAGATCAGCTCACGTGCAGAAGCGATGTGGATTGGGGTGCTGCAGCATGATAAGGGATGGCATAGGTGTACGGAGGCCTTCATCCAGCAGTTGATAGAGCAGAGCTGCTGACGTTTGTATAACAATGTAATGTGTAGCAGTGGAAATGGCATCATTGTGCACAGACTTCTCTATATGCTTTTCGTTAACCGTAACATTGTATTTTACTTTTATACAATTCTGTTGCTTTGTCCAGACAATCAATCTTTATAAGGCCACGCTTTCTATTAAGGCAGTGATGTTTGCCTATCACCCTTTCATTCATAAGAGCATCCTGCATTTAAATGCCATCAGTTCAGCACTTTAGCTGCACAATGTCTCCTGAATGGTAAAGGAGACGGGAGATTGCAAACATAGGCATTGTCAATATTGGCCATATAGTAAAATACATTTTTTTGTAGATCCATTTCGAGCAGGATGTTGGAGAATGGTGACAAATCAGTTGACAATTCAGCGAGCAATTTAAGCACAATTGGCTCTCTAGTTTCAGAATAGTGGGTGAACAAAACCACATTGATGGCCCCATTGTTACACTTTGATCAATGAGGAAATCTAGTTTAACAATAATATCGATATATTGATCCACTTAAATATGATTTATGCTAATCATTGTCGTTGTTATATATAATCGACAGGAGCCATGATATATCCGCTGCTGGAGAAAATACTTCAAGTCTTTAACCATGCCTTAGGGTCTATCCCAGTGTTCTTCATTGCAAGGCCCGTGGGCCACTGACAGCCCCTGGATGGACTTTAGTGTGGCCCCTGACAATACACAACACGTGACAACACCCCCCCCCCCCCCCATCATCGTGCTGCTGTCAACCCCCATTGGTTTCAAGCGTGTCGAGGCCCTCACACACTGATGATGATTTATCAGCGAAAGTGGCCCCGCCCGCCCCCCCCCCCTCTTAAAAACGTATGAACAACACTGCTCTAGCACCTGCACGTGAGTTGACCTCATCACTTTCCTTTAATTGTGGACATTCTCTTGGAGGTGCCGTCTTCTTCTTTGGCCGCAGCTCCGTTGTTGATGCGACGTATGTCGGTGTTATTCCAAGTGTACACATCTCCACGCTTCCTTTGTGCACCCTTGAACCTTTGTTATATTCTCTCGTTTTCAACGGAACAACATCACGTTGCCAATGCCACGCGTCTGCAACGTGAGCCATGTTGTTAGCGCACTATATAGGGTAGCGTATCGAGTCGTAATTTTGCTTGAACGAACGGCATTGTTTGTTTCCCGTTTACCTTGAGCGGGTTTTTGGATAATTGAGCCCTGTCGCCCTCCCAGCACAATCAGACACACGGTTGAAACGTTGCGTTGCATCGTTACGTTCGTCCGCCTTTGTCTGCAGTCGGATGCAGTTTCCAAAAAACAAAA
The DNA here is from genome assembly GCA_014621495.2 of Entosphenus tridentatus. Taxonomy (NCBI): domain Eukaryota; kingdom Metazoa; phylum Chordata; class Hyperoartia; order Petromyzontiformes; family Petromyzontidae; genus Entosphenus; species Entosphenus tridentatus. The sequence continues at coordinate 4,549,026 of CM025634.2, read as the reverse complement.
CCCGTCGGATGCATCGCTATGCTTGTTACCTTGGCTTTTTCTTAGAAATTAAGTGGCACGTGAATTCAAACGTAAATAATTCCTTATGGTGTGGGAGGGCTTTTACTCGGTGAATATGCTTACATGAAATGTGGCGAGGCATTCCCTTACCAAGGATGCACTTTGATGTTAGTAACCAAAGCATTTGAGGCATGTTGTTACGCAGGCCATGTGAAATGATGTACCTATATTTTCCAACCATTTGAATCATTACCACACGACTTATATTTTACCTAAATATTGCCAGTGAAGTATTTCATCGCTTTTGTAGTTAGTTTGACCTTCACAAAGATCAGAAAGTGTTTATATATTTTTTTACGTTCATTCATTTACATGTATGCATGTGTGTTTTTGCGTGTATGTGTTGTGTTATGGATGTTAAGCACTACATGTATTAACCTGCGTTAACAGGAACATCACTGTGCTCAATTTAGACGATGGCAAAGGTCTGTTCAGGTAATTTAAATGCATGATGTTTCAGCCACTTGTCACTTCACTCCATTTGCCATGCCAGGCATACGGATAAAAAAAAACTGAGATTAGCCTGTCACAAAATTAATTCAGGTGTGAGAAGCGTGTGGATGTTGATTGCCAGTGATTTCTACCCATATTCAATCTATGTCGTATGTTACTATATGTATGTACGTTGGACTTATTTCACACTGTGCGTAGCCCACCGTGCTAATCGGAGGTGCTAATCGGAGCACAACAAACTAAACACAAAAGGCAGCTCTAAAATAAATGAGTTTTCAATCGATATTTAAACGTGGCATTGCAATAGGAGCCTTAAATATGCTCCCTACGATGGCTCCAAATTAACACCTATGCCTTCGAGTCTCATCGCGGGCAGCCCTGTGGCATGACCTTGTCTAAAGGGGGTGTAAACACTCACACATGACACGGTCAATGTTAAATGAACTTCACACAAATGTTCAACAGATCTGCTTGTGCCTGTCATGCATCATGCCCGAGCTCTCACCTCGTATCGGAGGAAAGGCCACGACGACAATCGATGATTTGCCACCGGTGGTAAATATTAGTACCAACATTTTGTGATGCCATGCGGGGCCGATGGCTAGTCGGGGTCTTAAAACATCGCCCCACCACCTTCCTCAGCGCACCGTGGTTGGAGCGCCAGGAATCAATGCATATGTCGTGCCTTCTATGAAACATGTGTGCAGCATGGTGTGTGTGTGTGTGTGTGCGCGCGCGACACACAACGACGGTTAATCAATGCAGTTTACGATGCATGCAATATTTCCGAGATGCGGAGCCGATCTTAGTGTTACTTGAAAGCCAGGCGAAATATGTGGAGGGGGCTGCTATGTAGTTAACAACACCTGGCAGTGACCGTGCTGGTCTGAGCTCTAGAGAGGGGGTTTGAAGACCGAAGCAGGAGGATTTATCCACAACTCTGGCGGTTCCCATGATGACGCTGATTGTAATTACTGCCAAAACGTCGCGCACGAATTGTTAATGTTGTGGCTCAGCTCTCCAACACACCGGGTGTGCTGTCGTAGTGTAGTGTACTAATTCAGAGACACTAGTAGAAGGCGTTATCCTTCATGTTTATTCCGCCTCTCACAGCCATAGGGGATAACTCCATACCGGGTCGGGACAGCCAACATTCTTCCAGACCCACAGCTTGAAGTGTCGAAGATCACGACGACGCCAGCAACAGCGGCACGACGAGTTCCATTCCCGATGGCAGCAGCCCCGACTGCAAGTCACAGCTCGCCTTTTATACGCCCCAGCGTGGCCAGGCTCCGCCCTCGGCCACGCCCCCTTCTGGATCCCCCAGAAGGCTCCGGGCTTGACTCACGTGTCCAACTGGTAGAACGGGCTGCTACCGCTAATTCCATTGTCTACCAATCTCTCAGCGCCACGCGCTACAGTGACTCATTCAATGTCACTACGCTAGTAACGAATTGGCATGTTTTGTTTACCTGACAAACCTTACTAATTGGCTGTGTCAGGTTTAACGGCGCATTTATAATCACACTATCTAACCCAAACACCTCTCAGGGATAATATTGGTCGCGAGTCGTGCACCGAATATCTCCGCAATGAGCTGGAGTGCAGGAAACATGCCGCTCGAATCAGCTCAATGCCAAGACATTTCATTCAAGTCGTATGGCGGGAAGGATCGTCTCGATCTCTACATTGCTTTTCATCAGCTTGAGTGCTATTGTAGAGGGTTAAACATCCAGGTTGAAGGTTATGCTCTAGCAGATCGCTTCACTTTCAAAGGAATGCAATCACAACATTTCCATGTGTACTGTTAAGTACATCATGATAGCATTTTGTAAAGAGAGAAAAAAATGACAATAAAGGGTCTTTATGAGCAGCATTACAATTTTTGGTGTACGGTATTGGGAAATATTTTGCTATCAAGAGAGATGAATATTGAAAGCAGCATTTAAACTTATTTCTACATTTAGAATAGTAGGTGAATAAGTATAAACAAGAGAATACAGAAAGGCAGGCATTAGGTAGTACGATTATTTATTTGCATGGTATATGAATGGGGTGTAACAATGGCACAGTGCTTTGCACACTTACGCTATTAATCCAGTCACCTGAGTTCAATTCCTGGCCATGTCTAACATTAGCGGTGAGTGAGCTGGTCTCCCCCCTTGACATGCACCGACTAGCATAGCGAAGTAGCATTGGGATAAAGGCCTTCATCTGGCAGTGGATTTAAAAAAAGGCAAAAAATTCATATGATAATTTAATGAAATGAGGAAATGTAAAAAAATAGATATTTAGGTAATATTCCATTCACATTTGGTATTTTCATAAAGTCATGGTCCAAAATATCTAGCATTGGTATGCACCATAGTTTTATAATACGGTGCTTGAATACGACCATCGCCAGAGTATCATTCAAAATGTGTTGATTATCTGTCAACTGTGCATATGTGTACAGTCTTATTAAATTCACGTACACACCTGCATGTTGCGACGAACAGCAGCACGTTCAAATGAATCGACGGCCGTGACCTTTGACCGCACCTCGTCGTCGTGTTGCAGAGGAGAAGCGGCGCGCCAACCCGGAGCTGGGGGACTTCAGCGCGTTTAGCGGCGGCGCGGCGAGCACGAGCCACGCCAAGTCCCACGGGATCCTCTTCGTCTCCGAGGTTCTCAAGTCGGACACCACGACCACCAAGATGGAGATGGTGCAGGAGGAGGCGGCCGTCATTCCTCTGGGGGCCGTGACCGTCCCCTCCCCGGCCCACCGCTGCACGGCAAGGAAGTGACCCCCAATACGCGCGCGGCTGTTGCTCGTTTCTCTTGCATTCCTATTCGTTCGCTCTTCACGCCGCTAGCCGCCGTATTTTCTCTCTCTCATGCCCACTTTTCCACTGGCACATGTGAGCTGAGCCAGCGCGGGTCTCTCGCAGTACTGGGTGGTTTTCCAGGATAATTTTTGGCGAGACCGAGCTAGAACCAAAACGTCGAAACGCTGGACTCGCAAGGCTATATTGAGTCTGACTTAGGACAGGGTTATTGATTTCCTTCGTACATCGTGTCATGTGCATGCCGTGCGGCTGATGTCGTCACATGTTCGTTGTGTGTGATGCCAGTGGCACGGCTCTGATTCTGCAGTTCAAAACCAACCTGGCTGCCTTGGTGCGGGCTCTGCGTGGGCCTATTGTACGATCGAAAATAGGTTTCTTTCTCAGTTGTTGTTCTGCAACAATGTTCCCCTGGGTAGTTTATTTTTGTAATTTTCGTTAATGGTTTTCAGCAGCAGTTCGTTTTCGTGTAGCTAAGAGATGCACAAACTTAAGGCGCACGGGTTCAAATATGGTTTCGTTGCTTGGTTTTGTGACGGGGGCAGAACCGGTGACCTAGGAGTTGGTCCATCACACAGATGACATTGGCAACCATTAACATGTCAACTGATGCTGCATCTAATTTCTGTGATCTTTTTTTTATTACCATAATTTTCTGATGCCAACTGTCCATTTTGCTGTGAGCATTGGCAGAGTTTGGGCGAATTTAAATGCCTTTCAGAAAAGTATAAACATTAATTACAGCTGGATATTTAATGACCACCCTAATGTATTGACAAATTGCAGTCATTAATTTGGAAGACAATGCCTTGCATATAGTCTGCCACTGAATAGAGCATTGACTCGACACACTTTAAACGTTCACTAAACGAATACGAAAATACCGTTTTGTTAATTTAATTGAGTTTGCAGAGCCACAGTCATTGTTAAAAACATTAGCAGATTATTCTTCAAGCTGGACAATTTAGCGTTTTGTCTTAGACAAAATTGTGATATTTGTTACAAAGAAGAAAACAAACATGTGGTTTATATTTTTATTTGTACTCCCGTAACATTCGGCGGCACAACATTTTTTCGTATGATAATGATGACAGTAAATCCAGAATAATAACCCAAAGCAATTATCTCAGTTCACATTGAAATTATTGCACGCAGTCGTGAACATGGAATAAGCACACAAGTGCCCTGTTCGAGCAAAGTTGAATAGCTCATTTATATGCTACGGTTATCCCATATTGAAGGCATTCGGGAGTGATTTTTTGTAAGATATTTCGCAACCTTGTAACCTTGCGAGCTTCTGCGGGCTTTATTTTATCCAACGGTAGGGTGTTGAGGGGGGAAATGCCCATACATTTCAATTAACGTATGCACTGTGTGTGTGAAGGGACACCTTAAAAAAAAAATACCCATACAAATGTACCAATCTTTGAACTGTACTCAAACCCCATATACTGCAATGTCTAGAGCAGTGGTTCTTAACCTTCACTGCAGCCATGCACCCCTTTGGATCTCCATCGTTGAAAATGTTATAATGCTAATAAATACATGGGTTTGATGAACAAAGTAGTTGTACTATTTGTACTTACGTGCCCGTGCTTAATTTGTTTTTCGAAAATCTGGCACGTCTCGCACCCCCAGAAGGGGCATCTGGCACACCCAGGGGGTGCGTGCGGGGGGGGGCCCCCCCCCCCCCCCCCCCCAGGTTAAGAACCACTGGTCCAGAGAGACCCTTTGTAGATTGTTTTTTTTAAGAGCACTCTGTATTCTCTGTGTTTAGAAACACAAACATTCAAACGACTATCTGTTGGTGATCGACACAAACAATTTATGTCATTCCATTTGTGGCCAAAAATGTGGCTTGGACCATTTGATTAATAATAATTTGGATTTTCCAAGTGGTCTGTGTGTTGGAAAGTTTTGGCCTAATTAATGGCGTGTTATATTTGCTAAATATTCTGGCATTACAAGTAGTGTACCAATTAAAAAACAGTTCGTCGTGTGTTTGCTCAGTATGTCAATATTTTATTGGATAAATGTTTGCAATTAATTAATGTATAATTTTTTAATATTCCAGTGATAAATTGTCATTAATGTTAATCCAATCTTGCACTTAAAACGTATTAGTTATATGATAAAGGATACACTGGGCTTTATATTTTTTTAAACTAAATTATGTTTTATCTCCCTTAACGCTCTGTAATATCCCCTTTACACCCAAAGTTGTGCTTTGCAGTATTTTTACTTGTAGATACAATAATTACATTTCTTCTGAAAAAGGAAATAAAACGTTTCTGTGGAGTTGTGAAAGTGTCAAGGTGATATTTGTTACAAATACAAAATAAATGTTCACTATTTCTATTTTTAGTTGAACAAGAACATAACAATATAGGATATCTCAATACAGAATCAAGATACAATATACACTACAAATATTGCTGCAAAACTGGATATTCATTGGAGTTGTTTTGACCCATACTATACTTAACCGTACTGCTCAGTTTAGGTTTGTAAAGAGAGTGGCCATGACTGGCTCGGATATCACTCATCACTGATGTGAGCCATAGCTGGGAATCAAACTCAGGTCACCAGGTTCAAAGTGTGGTGCACTAACCAATGGGCAACAGCCTCACGCCTAATAATAATAAAAAGTTATTACAGTATATGCATTCCGTTATAGAATGAAAATGCTCATCTTATACATACTGTAGGCTTTCAACACATATTCTGATTCATAATGTATCTCTTTTAAGTGAGACCATTACCCCTCAACCACCCAACAGGACCAATCAAATCATGTAGTCACGTGGTCAAATATGTAAAGACATTTTTTTTAGCAAAACATGAATATTAAAGGAAAGCACATTTTTTACGATTTGACTATCACAAAATTATAAATGTAAACGTGAATACGTCAAAGTGGAATGCTGTATGATGATGAATTGGTTGCAGCAAATGAGTGATCATGTGTGGCTTTGAGCTACCTTCAGGATCCATAGATAAGTACTGATGAAATTCCTCGCCCCCCCCCCCACCCTGGTTCTTATCATCGTAAAGCACACGTCCATTAAGGAATAGCATTCCACCTCTGACATCGTTTTTTTTGTATTTGCTATATATTATTAACGTTTATAGGACCGAGCAGTGGAGCTGAGCTTCAACATTTTTCTCGGGGTGCTAATTAAATAGGGGGACATGAGCATCCATCGCCAAGGGAGGAAGGCCGCCGAATAACCAAATGCCCCTTCATCATACCTCTTGTCATATAACACGTGATATTACAAATTCAAGATTATATTTATCATCATCATCAGCCATGATCAATTACTTCCACGTGAAGGACTCCCCAAGCCATCACCGTCTGCCCTGCGATGTTTGAATCCACCTAGCACCTAGTAACGAGCCGATGTCATCATTCCATGTCCGTGGCGGACGTAACCCTTGGACACAGCTCCCTGCTTTGGCTTCCACTCCGTCGTTATCCTTGTTCACCGGACATCATCCCTTCTGGCGACATGACCTGCCCAAGCCCCCTTATTTTTCTCGACAGTTTATACGTTATAGCTTGATTTAAAGCTTTCGTGACTGCAGGGATTCATATTCTTGGTTCTTTCGGTAAAGTCACGTAGAAGGGAAATAATAAACTAATACAAATATAAAACAATACAAATTCTCACGACGTTTCGACTGCAACACAAGCAATAATCATCAGGTGTGAAATCCACAGCAAGAAAATTTGAAAAAAGTGGCGATTTTTTTGTGTTGCAGTCGAAACGTCGTGAGAATTTGTATTTTTTTTTATTATTTCCCTTATACGTGACTTTACCGAAAGAACCAAGAATATAGTCAATAAGTTATGTATTTAACATGTATACGTTTTTTGATCCGTGTATTGTTCTTTTTGTATTTCAGTGTAATCCCAAATAGGTCACTTTTTGCACAATTTCGAAAGACTTGTCCTTTATTCTTCATCAGTGGCATCGTTTTTCATCTGCGTGTGACAGCAATTTATTGCACCCATTGATTGAAACTTTCTTTAGACACATTGGCATTTTGTTTTGTATTATTAAGTTCAGGTTTCCAAAAGAACTCCAGGCTATTATTCATCATTATTTTTCCAGTCTGCTTTCAGGAGCTGTTGTGTTATCCTTTGATAGTTGTGTCTCTCTGATCATTATTTTCAAGTCATTTTTATTTTGATCATGTTCATCTTGAGCCCAACTTTGCAGCCTCCTTTAAGTTCTTATATAATTTCCTATTTTTCGTTTCGTTAATTTACATTTACTGTAAAATATCTATGTAATCCAAAACATTACATCATTCATATTGTTTTCTATTCATATGTATGCCTTTTTTTATCCAGCCAATTTTTCGGAAATAAATTTCAAATGTTGCTTTCAATAACTTTGATTGAAAGCATATCCTTGCCTTTCTCCCTATTTAATATGTATTTTGGTACTTTCTTCATGCAATCTGAATGTAGCTCTTCCATATTTATAAAAGCTTTTCATTCTTTAAGTTTTTTTTATTTTGCCATTTTGACTAGCGAGTCAAATGCCTTTTAATAATCTATTAGGGCTAGCCATGATGGTTTTTTTAACATAAAATTTTCTCTTCCAGAATTGAATTGACTTTGATTGGTAATATGCAACTCTGATTTCATGATGAATGATGGTAACTAGGGTAAAAAGCAGGAGGAGAGGATACGAACCATTGCAACATACAATGTATGACGGTGAAAATGCAATTTTTGTTGAGCTTGAAGACAGAATTGAGAGAAATAAATGGCAACTTGTTTGGCCTCGCTTGAGGTGGGATGAAAAAGGAACTCCACACTTCTTATCGTGACAGACTTTTCTTTCATAGAGGGAGGTTGAGAGTAAATCTAAAGGAATAGATATCCTTAGTCTCTCCGGGAACTATGTTTCCAGGCTACATTGGAACATGAAGGCTCTTTATCAACGACAAGTTGGACATAATTCAAACATATGCTCCAACAAACAGCAAGCCATCGCGATGAAGGAGACCAAATGTACGAAGAAATTATCTAACTCCTACATGACGGTCAAATACACGACAACATCGTAACATTTAACTTGGATGCAAAAAGTAGGCTGCATTTGTAGAGACGAACGACTGATTGGTGTTTCGCATTGGAGTGAGGGATGCGAAGGTTCGCAGGCAGCAAAGACGTTTTCTGTTATAAGGCGGGGTAAATAATGAACATCGGAAGGAGGTTTTACTTAAATGTAAGTCTATACTAAAAAATGTGCTCAGAACCAATTTTAATTGCTTGTTTGTGAACCCGCTTGTTGTTTGGCCCGAGCACATCACAGACGATGTGTTGGCAAAATTGTCATTGTTTTTTTGTTCCTTTGATTTTGAACTATATAATATCATAACATCGAATTCCCCTCTAAATAACGTATTCCAAAAATAAATTGTTTCAAGAAAAAAAACTTGGCTTGTGTGTCTGAATAAAAGCTGATTCTTTTGGAGAACATAATTCGATATGAAGGTTCGTGTACAATGTTCTAAAAATTTACTTAACAATATCTTCTTATACATTATTTGGGTTGTAATTAGCACAAACACATTTTTTGTATTGTATCTATTATCCAAAGCCTATTCTTCCCATTCGCGATTTTTTTTCTGCCGATGTGAAGTACAACATTTTTGTGGATATGATCCGTGATATTCATCACCCACATCACTACCAAGACGTTCTACTGCAGTTACATAAATAAATAAATTGCATGGAAAATTAGTATAAAGTAGTAATCCTGTGCTGTGTAAGCAGCGAGTGTGTACACATAAATAGCTTAAATAAATGCCTCCTTTGGGGGAAGCGTCCAATAAAGACAGATCCCCAAACGGATATTCTGTATAAATAAATAGAGATTAAACTGTAATGTATGGGCCCTCCTGGCTCCATCAACAAGAAAGCGTCAGATGGAATAAAGGTCCTTTGTTAATGTCATCCATCCGGTGATTTCAAGGAGAGGCACAGTTATGGATAAGCTTTTGATTTATGAATGAAAAAGTGACAAGCATCTGTAAAAGTAGCACATAATGGTGCAGCAAAGCAATTTTTCTTCACGCCACTACTGGAATAAGGCCCTCTGCTAGAGATGGAGCTCTTCAAAATATCCTTTATATGGTGTATTGGCCTACTCTTTCACACTGTTCAGACGTCTTGGGAGAGGTGGGAGTACGGATATTTAGCACCACAAGCCGATTGACTAACTTGTGGTGTAGCCATTCAATACTATTTAGGGTGGACAGAGGTGAGGTGGGGTTTAAGGAACGCACCCATTGCTTCAACTGCCACGCAGGGAGGTCAGACGTGGATTGCGAGTCATTGTGATAACCATGACCCCATGGCAACATCCTGCTTTGAGTAACAAAACATAGGCCTCGGGTGGCGTTTTTGTGGTCAAAGTTTAATTATGTTATTTGCATTTGAGAAAGGAAAATCACGAACTTAGTTTTAATTAAATTATTGATTGAAGAAATCAATTAGGAATATGATTCCGACAGAGTTATATGGGTGCTATGGGGAACAGTTGCGTGTCTATTAAAGTTGGTGTTATTAGTCACACAGATCAATATGAATAATTGATGGTGGTTTGCTACTGGTGATTGTGATGGTCACGATCAGAATGGTATTGTTGTGTATCGGAAAGAAATTAAGAAATAACCATGTCTTGTGCCCGCTGAAAAATAAGACGAATTACATTAATTAAATACCGTAATTGTAACCATCCTCCCAGGGATTGTTGTAACCTTGCAAGTATTAATTATTTACTGATGTAACCCTGTATCACCATGGTTAAACAAATGAAATGCAAACAGCAGACTTCGCTATTCGTGCAGTGGGAAGAACAACAGTGGTGTCTACTTACCTTCTTTTTTTGTGATTCCTACCAATTTTTTTTGTTACATATCTCATCTTTTTTTTACCGACATTAGAACTTTAAAATATCTACAGTACATGTATATGTACATACATGTATCATCATCATCATACATTTTCTATCCTTTTGATGGATGAACGCCTCTCCACACCGTTGTCATCCTTCACTGGTGCGGTGCTGCTACCATTTATTCTCACTCCTGTGGATGAAATGATCGCTTTTTTTTTATCTCACATCGCCTCATTTCCGTGAGTAGACAACATTTTTGGGTCGTCTTCTGTGGCTGCCACACCGTCGTTAGCCTCAGCCACCGGCCAACTTCCCCTTCAGTGATGTGCCCTGCCTAAGCCTCCGATTAGCACGGCCGATTACGTACGGTGCGAAAGAAATTCGGCATACATGGGTACAATATAATGCGTCTGATTTGTGTTTGTTTTATCATCACGTGTTAACTTTCTATCTCGGTGCAATTCCCTGTGCGTCTTTGTGCACCTTCGAACTAACGTGACTTTTTTGTTGTTTGGCGGTACAACACAATTCATATAAGCCTCCTCTTTTCGACACACATTATGCGTATTTTAATTATCACGGTCAACTTTCACACTTTTTAATTCTGCTGTTATTCTATTTTGTTCAGCAAACTTATTGCACGTTACCTTTTTGCTCACATTTATCCCCTTTGTAAAGTGCTCCAATCATTTCTCGCAATGTATTTTCACTACTTGTCAAAATGCCTATGCCATGATCCAATATGACGTAACGTCTAATGTTGAATGAGATACGTCCCTTCTAGACGTGTGGGGTGGCGTGTTTTGCGCAAGGCGTGAGTACAACTTCTTCATGTACCCTGAGTTCATTCAAAGCCGAAGCTGAACTTTTGTCTTAGGGGCCGTCCATAAATGACGTCACGCGATTTTGGACGATTTTTGACCCCCCCCCCCCATCGTCACACGGCGTCACAAAAAGTCAGACCTCCCCTCAAATATGACG
>CM025634.2:4520570-4532784 GCA_014621495.2 Entosphenus tridentatus | reverse complement strand
GGCCGCTGTGAGTTAATTTTTAATTTAAATGCTTTAATTATTTATGTAAAAGCTTTAAATGTATTAAAAACATAAGGGAATGTAACATTGTTAAACATTAACTCCCTTGCACACACGCGGGGGTACGATACGAAGGGAGAGTTTGAGGCGTTGTTCGAGGCTTTAGGCCTAGCTGTAGGCTTTAGGCCGCTGCTAGTAAATTTTTAATTTAAAAGTTTTAATTAAAAGCTATCTGTGGGAATTATAAGGGAATGTTATACACTTGTTTCGACAGGAAAGCCGAAAGCGTCACTGAGTGTAAAGGTTTTTGTAGGGTCATGCCAAGTGTTTGCAGTAGGGGGCGATGTTGATACACGGACGGACGGACGGACGATATAATCTATTGGTGGCTGGTCCACTTCGTTCCTACCAGTATTAACACATAACACCAACGTGAACACTATACACAAGGTGGTGACCACCGTTCCTAATCTCACCAACACTCGGGGAACACTACACAACGTGACCCAGGGCAGGTGACGGCTGCCTGGTCACGAACGACGATCAGAGACTCGAGGACTTCTCATGGCGTCTTCATCCCGGAGTAGAACAGCCTCGCTCCCCGTTCACACCTCGCTTATAACCACTCCGGCGTGGCCGGATCCGCCCTAAGGCCACGCCCCCCTTCTCGATCCTTCGGGAAGGTCCGGGCTCCCAACCACGTAACCCCCAAGCTTCCCCCTGGGGCCCCTGCCCCCCCTTTGTCCGGTCACGTGTCCTGTTGGGTTCACGCGGAGTGCCACGGCCTGACACGACCCTCGTGACACCCGCCTCCAGCCCCCATACCGAGCCGACACGGTAGTGACGTCATGTCCCTACGCTCGTACAATCCCGATATAGTAGTGACGTCATATGTCACGACACTATCACTGACCTCCATCTACGGTTTATTTACATGCATCTGTGACAGAATATTTGATGTGCATTTGTTTTAAGTGATATTTATCGTTCATCCTGTTTGCAGTGTTGGCATGTTCAGTGTACATTTTTTGTACTCTTATTACTTTCCACATTCCCACCCTACAATGTCCTGTTGACTGCCGTCACTATACTCTTTGGTTCTTTCGGTAAAGTCACGAGGATGAAAAATATAGGATTGTCGTCCTTGTAAAAGAGCTGTTTCACTCAAAATCGGCCTTCCTGGTCTGAGGCTCAGCGTTGAGATCGGAAGCGCTACAGCACACATTGGCTAAGACGTGGTGTGCTTTAAAATAAAAGTAACACCGCAGAGCTTGACCTAATCTGTCATGGGTCAAAAGACGATACGGGATGTGGCGCACACACATTCATTTACATGAAGCAGATACCACGCAATGAGACAAGAGTTGCAGCCACCTAGACTACAATAAAATTACCATAAATAAATAACTAATATTTAAGAAAACTTTTTTTTAAACACGCTTTAAGTAAATGTACCCTACTAGTAATGGAAGAACTCCACGGCTCCAGGAAGTGGCCCCAAAGCTTGCCATGACGTAAGAGACCGTGGTGATTTACAGCCAACGTCAGTTGAGCGTGGACAATTACACCCAAGCCGAAACATAACATATACAAATTAATGTTTAAAAATATATATTTTATTTTTTATGATAGAATATAGTATTGTCATCAATATGACATAAGTATACCAAGTTTGCAGTCGATACCACAGTGGGAAGTGGGTAAAAATTGAGTTACAAAATTTGAGGATACAACAGACAGAGTGAGTTAATAAAAAGTGTGTAATAATAAGACCGATCTCGAAATGCAAAGGACGCCGGGGCCTGTGTAACACTTGGATGGGTGGCCACAGGCACTTCCCAGGTGTTGCCGATATGAGACTGTGAGATGGCCATGAGATGACCAACGCTGTCACGCGAAACGTAACGTCGCATCTTGGGATGTGAATATTTTCAAGTCAATCCGAAAAAAAAAGGTTTCAGATCCAAATTTTCATATTTAGGCCCAGTTTTCAGATTTTTCACATTCAGGTGAAAATGAGGCGGGCATCCCTCGTGCATGAGCTTCATGTATTATTTCACGCAGACATCAATGACGTTTGCAATTGGCAACTGTTGAATGTGTTAAATGCACATTGTAAATAAAATGTATTCCCTAAACCTCCAGAAATGCCGTTTATCTTTGAGTGCATTGTGACAGGACCAATGCATTTGCAAAATAAATACTGTAATTGCATTGACGGAAAACATGACGGCACTAATTCTGATGTGCCATGGGTATGCCATTATAAATATAATCAGCAGCCTTAGTACCAGCATGCATTTACACGAATGAGTGAATCATCAGTTGTGTGTAAAATAAGGCAGTGTTCAATGCTTGGGACAACGAATAGTTAAAATCGTATATAAAGGTCTTGGCGTTAATCACAACAGCCATATCGTTTACATTTATAATCCATCAACAAATGCTGTTGCATTTAATTCTGTTCTCAAAGTATTGTTTTTATTCATCAACCATTGCACTTTGTACACTATTTTGCTAAAAGCTTATGCAGATTACGATAGAACGTCTTGAATGACCGTTTTTGCTGTATCATTCAGGTTTTTTTTTTGTTACTATGCAGATTATATTATATATACTATGTATATTTAAATGTTAAATAACTTCCAGGCAACACTTTTTTTCAATAGTATAATCTATTTGCTAAAGTAGACTATTTAACTTGCACCTTCCTTATGCCATAATTTATTTCTCCGATAAATGGATTGATTTTGAGATTCGCCTCTTCCTGAATTCACAGAAGAAAGGTGCAGCCAAGCACGCCTGTGACTTGGGTATGCTTAAGATTGACTGAATTTTTTATCTGGAATTCACAGTGAGTGTAGCGATGGATTTTAAAAAAATCCATAAGGTTATAACTAAGCAGGGGATACTGACTGACTCACTGAAGCATTGACATGAGGAAATAAATAAAATGGAAAAAGACACGGGCTTCCCTTTGTAAAAACGCTATGAAAAAACGAATTTCGTGTATTAATTCTTCTTGACATAAACAAGGCAATTTACTCTCCCTTTGCTTAAAGTCATGGTCCAAAGTTTCAGGTCCCAAGAGACAGACAAGTGGCTTTCAGCTAAAGGACATTGATAGCGTAGTTCAGGAGAACTTCCATCCCACCACACTCTGTCGAGAAAGCGTCGTGATGGACGAGTCAGAGAAGCTGATGGAAGTTCCCGCTAGAACCCTTTTTGGGGAGAGACCACCAGTGTAGGGTCTGCCTTGTGTCCCACCCCAGTGAGATTATCGTTGGCGGGATAAGATTTGAACATCAGATCCCAATGCCGCCGACACTCGTGAAATCCTTACCAGGAGATGAATTATTTGGATTATATTTTCAACGAGCGTCTCCCTCCACCGTGCGTCATCATAACAACGTATCTCCAGATGTTCCTGAATTTCATTAAGAGCAGGCAGGCATCCGTGGAGGGTCTGTGAACAAACAATACCGATGACCCAAAAATCCTCAACCGGAATTTACAGGGGATTATTACGTGATGCGCTTGCCGTTGGTTTTCTCGTGCTCACAAAAGTCGGATGGATAAAAAAACTATTGTACTATGGAGCAAAATGTTAACATTTAAATGACACTGAGAAAGGAACTGAATGGGAATATATCAGTAGTTTGTATTTTTATTTGATTTTTGTATTGTATTTTATATGGTTTATTATTGCAAATGTGTAGGTGACACAACACCATTAAAATGTAATTACCGAGAGTTCAAAACATCCCCACATTATTCGTTTTCACCATTCACAAGCAAGGGACGCGCCTATAATTTTCCCTTTAAACCGCTTCTCCACCGGTGCCATGTTATGCATACACATAATGGGAAAATCATGTTTCCATGGTAAAATATGCTGTATAATTCTGTGCCTGAGAGGAATGTCACTATAATGTGGGGTAATAAAAAACATACTGTACACGTGGGAGAATGCACATGTAGACATTGGTCATGTGCATTTTATTAATATGAATACATCCACGAAGAAAGATGGAGAAGCTTTACTCTTTGGTTCTTTCGGTAAAGTCACGTAGCTATAAAATAAAATAAATTACGACATTTCGGGCGCAACACAAGCGTCCGTCATCAGGTGGGAAAGCGTGGTCTGCTGCTGAGGTAGACTGTTTTAAAAGATTTGAAATGGGTGTAGCCCAAGGGTCATAAAAAGTGGCCGGGGCTAGTGATGTTAATGTGAGAGATTAGCATGTTAATGTAATAACGAACACTGCTACGCACCTGGCCACCCGTCTTCAATTCCTGACCGTGGCTACGTAAATGTTCGAATGATATCAGAACCAGATCTGGGACCCCCTCACCTTCACCAGTCTGGTGAAGTATCTCTCAACTCTCGTGACAAGCAGCGGTGTGGTGGAGGTCCTTTGTCCAGAAATCGATTGACAAAGGGCAGTCAAAGATAATAATTATTTATTCACGTAATGTGTGTATGTTGAACTTCTTTCACACCGTACGTAGCCAACCGTGCTCACAGGTGGGAAGAAACACAATGAAATATGCATTTGAAATATGCATTTCATTCATTTTCTGCATAGTAAGCTATCGCTACCAGTTGTTTTTTCCCCACAGATCTAATTAAGACAATACTTTTGTAGTATTCACGGTTTTCAAAAACTGTTATATCGCTATTATGTTTGACATGAATTTAAATTATTATGCAGGTACTTACCTGTATGCAAATGAACCCATAATGTCATTTCTGCAATCCCTATAAAGTTTTATTTTTATCGTTGCATTGCCATTCGTGACAGTTTCACGCTTCATCTGCTCGTGTTAATATTTGCTCCTTCCCATGGGTTACCGGAGTAGCACGGATTTGTAATCAATAGCCATACTGAAATAACTTCTTCTTTTTACGTGTGACAATAAAATAATGTTTTGTTTTTTGATGGGCTTGTTGCAATCATGCCAACAGCCCAGTGCTTCAGAGATGGGGTTGGTCAATCATCATGCGTAATATTTTTGAATAGCAGGAACATGGGGAGCCTGGTCGGAGGCAGCTGAGCAAGTTGGTTGTTTATTAATGCGTGCATATTTTTTCAAGAGCTATCCACTGCCTTTGAAGTGGAGGATATAGTGCCAAGCACAGCAATGCAATTTGTCTCCACTGACATACATCAATGCTCGGCATATGAGGGGGTGACACGATTTTGCTTTACGAAAACAATGTGCCCATAATAGAGGGGGGGGAGGGGATTGGGTTAGATCGCGTAAATATAAAATGTGTCGTTAAACCTGCTACCACCAATGTGAATTTTCAATGTGAATGTTCGTTAAAAATAACAAGTAGCTATATACGTGTATTTCTACGGAAATAACACATTTCATAAACAATACATTGTATACATTTTTTAAAGGATGATTTGAGATCAACTTGTTTGTAGATTAACTTAAAAAAAAATATTCTGAAAAAAGTCCACGGTTTTCTGCTGAAATCTGGGGAACACCTAAACGTGTGCTGTGAACGACTGATTTGAGGGGCAGGTCATGGAGGTCTTCTGTGTGGGGATTAGCCTTAGAGCACAGATCGACCGAGTTCAACAAGGACGTTTATTTTCTTCTCTGTCTGGACCGACTCTTTGTACGCGTATATATATAAAGGCAAATCATATGAATATAAATATGTAAAGGACCAATGTTACCATGTTGTATTTGCAAAGTTTAAAGTTCACAGTCCATCATTCGCCACCTGCAGCCATTAAATTACTTTAGGGCACGTCTCAGTCGGCATGGTTCCAGTGGTACAAAGGTGAAAACATCAAGTGGCCACTTATTCTCAATGTAAGTAAAATGTGAGTGCCCCAGTGGAATTACAACTGCAAATCGAAATAGAAAATTTTACAGCATGTCAGTTGCCCCCAGCAAAAAAGCTGTTACACTTTGGCCTTAAACTACTAGATACTCTTTGTTTTTTTCGGTAAAGTCACGTAGGTAAAAAATAAAATAAAATAAATGAAAACAACTAAATTAAATCACGACGTTTCGGAGCAACACCAGCTTCCGGTTCCACCTGAAGACGGAAGCTGGTGTTGCCTCTGAAACGTCGTTATTTAATTTAGTTGTTTTCATTTCTTTTCTTTTTTACCTACGTGACTTTACCGAAAAAACCAAAGAGTATGAATCCTTGCAGTCACGAAAGCTTCAAATCTAGAATTACTACTGCGATGTCACATCACATTGTCATAATTGCTCACCCACTGCTTATTTTACGCTACAATTAACCTGCTATTTAAATGTGGCTATATTCGTGAACGTGTTCCATTTTCTTTAATAGATAGGTCATAAATGCAGCCATGTAGTGGCAGGTACGCCGGAGTCCTCTTGCTGCAGGGTAAAAATAAATGTTGGTACAATATGAGTCACCAGTGGTGGTTTATCCTCGTGTTCGTAAGCGGTTGAGACCTAGAGTGGAACACATGTTAGACAAACGCAGTTCCGATTGGTACTCATTCTGCTTCGTTAGAGTTCCACATACTTTGTTTTCTAATGTCATGATGCTGATAGCACAATTTTAATTAAATCACCATGTATATTTTAAAGCTCCGCATTCATGTAAAGTCAAGCCAAGTGTTTTTTTGTTTCCATACGTGGCGCCTTTCTGGCACAAATCTGCCACTCAAAGCGCCATCAGATTCATCCTCAACGTAAAATTAAACAAATTGTAAACAACGAGATAACAGATATTAAGTATTTAGACGTTTTCGTTTACTGTTAAGTAGTTACACAATTGTCAACGCAGTACTATAACGGTGTTTAAAAAGGTGATAATGGAAATGTTGCATAAAAAAACGATAATAATCAACATCATCAGCCAAAATATCTCAACTAATGATGAAGGCCTCCACAAAGCCCTCACCATCCCTCATGGCCCGGCAAGGCCCTCGCCATTCTTTGCATGAGCGAATGTCCTCGCTGCATCTCCTTTGGCTGCCAATGAATGTCTCGGCTATTGGTCCTTGGTCAAATGCAGCCTTCTCACGATGTTTCCTGCCCAAACCCAATTACATTTCTGAAAAGTCAATATGATGTCTAATTTGCATTAGTTTTTTGATCAATGTGTTTTTCTTTTTTTGTCTCCCACTAGAATTCCAAGCATGCACCTCTCCATACTTATTTACATACTTTTCAGATTTTGTTTCATGTTGTTGTTAGTGTCCACGTTTCCAATATTATATATCTTATAAAAAACAAATAATGTTCACCAATTAAAAAAAAAGTTGCTGTTTACATTTGATCTCCTCCGTGTGACATTTGAAACAATGAATACGTTTTTTTATCCCATTACCTCAGTACACCCAGCCATATAAATGGGTATTCCACAGTTAATCGATCAGCGTGTGGTTAGATGAAGTGTGAGAACTCGCATCTTTTCCTCGGCGTCTGGGCCAGTGGCGGAAGAAGAGGGCACTTGTCCTCTAAAGAGGATATCTTGAGCTCACTCTAGTGGACACCCATTCCACCAACAGTGGCGTGAGCGAATAATTAAGGACAGCAAAATATTGCAGAAAAAACACCGTACACCAACGCTGTGTGCAAAAATCCCAGTGGGATGCAAGTCAAACGACAACTCAAATGACTGCACAGCATCGGCGTACTATTTTTAGGGAGGGGTTCATATCAGCTTAACAGAATATATGGAATTACAATTAGATGTAATTCAATTCCGTTTAAACAGATTGAACAGTTTATATCAACATTTGTATCGTATTTAATGAATTAACACTATATCCTTAAGCGGCACATCCTGCATAAACCCCTAGCAATGCATTTATATTATGCAGTCGCTTACATTTTTTTTCAGTCAACATTTACCCAATGACGAATGGCGATGGCTCTCCATTGAATCGAGTTCGTCGAGGCCTCTGACAACAAATGTTTACAATAATTTCAATTAACCTCTTTGTTGCACTGTGCTGACTGACTGCTAAAGGTGATAAACTGAACACCAAATGTGGCGTGAAAGCCGTGCTTGTTAAGGAAGGAAAATGTCGGTCAATTTGCTGATTGAAAGCGAATAAATGCCAATTAGCGCTACTTTACCATTAAGCCCCTAATTAATATTCTATGTGGTCATTCGTACACATTAATGTGAATTACAATAATATCCATATGAAGGTTAGCATTTTTAACCATTATATTCGTCTATTAGTACTTTACTACGTAACATATGTGGTCCTCGCAAATGATTTTTGTTTACTTATTAGACTTCCAACTTCTGTTAAATAAAAAAAACAGGCTTGGATTTGCTCCTTCCACATTTATGAATGTCATGTCGGAGAACGTCAATATGGAGCGAGCAGACATCGAAGCCTTCCCTGCTGTGAAGGACAGAGCGCCTCATTTAACAATGCGCACACACTCACACTCTCACTCAATGAGGAACATTCAGAATACCGGGGCCTCTTCGTTTGAGCGGAGTATGCAACAAAAAAAACTCAACCTTTCAACCAAATGGGGGGAGTTGTGCAATTGCATCATAAATAGATGGAACAGACACAAAGCATACTTTCAATCTGGGAAGAAAACTCCAGGTAAATGGTTTTATAGACCATGTTCCATCCATTCACTTTTGGATAGATATCTGCGATAATTGCACGACGATTTCCCTTTATGCGGCATAATTAAGTGCCCTCATGGTGCAGATGTGATTGTTACACTGGTAATGTTGAAGAGATAATTTCCTTGCAGTTTTATTTTCATATTTGTCATTGCAATGTTATAATCTTTTTTATATATTCAATTGGTGCTGAATTCTATCCCGTATTATGCAATCGTCATCTGAATGTATTTATGAATGTTTTATTTATTAATTTATTCATGTCATGTTTTGGTTGAAAGTATAATGTTCATATTTTTCAGTAATAATGGCTTCATAAATCGTAGAGCAATGTAATTGTATCACAGCTTGTGGGTAACAAAGGCAGCTTGCATTGGAAACCGAACACCATCAGAGCCCGGGATGACAGTGACTTTTGGGAGCAGAAAAAGCCCCTCCTGTCTCGGCCTCGCTGTGCGCTGCGTTGCACCACTATCCGAGTAGTTAACCGCGCATTCAATAAACCTTCAGAGCCAGGGTGAACATCCGACTCCAAACGTATTTAATGAATAGAGCGAGGTAAAACTGATGGAATAACACAGCACAAAATACAGCATCTGTTAATACTTGCAATAATGATACAATTAATGAACACAAGGGGCATCATAACATTGTCTTAGATAACATGATACTCAACAATATGTCCTGGATGGACCAGGCACCTACATTAGCACTGAATAGCTACACGAGAGAATACGCCACTGTGTTAAATAAGGTTACTTCGTGTAATCACCATACTGCAGCCTAAATGTACAGTGCTCCACATAACACTGAACTGTGGATGAGATACTTATTTTATCCTTGCTCTCAAGAACGCATTAAAGTTACATGGGTACAAGTCTGGCACGACTTATCCAATTACAAGTAACATTCACAATAATGCAAGTGGCAGGCTTCGTTGTTAACTAGGCCTCGTATTTATCATAACAATTTAACAGCATTACAGACAATTAATGCTTCTTAAAAGTCCCACAATGAACAGATGCACCTGTCCTCACTGAGACGCTATTTGTGCCTCCATTTTGTACTCTATGCAATGGCTGACACCCTGTCTCATGGCTTAGAGAATTTTAAATTGTAATTTCCTGGTCACGTGACCAAACTCAACACCATCTAAGGAAGGTCCTGTGTAATCAACACCCCCATACCTGCCATGAGGCAGAACACCCCCCCCCCCCCCCGAATCCATTTCCACTACAAATACCAAGAGCGATAGGTTATCAAACGTGAAGGAAGCATTGTTTATTGGCGAAGCGGGAATGTTTGAAGTCAATTTCCAGTTGACAGGTCTTCAGCATTCAAAAATTAATAAATATGACGGAAATTGCCTCATGAATACTTTGTTCGTTTACAGAAATATTGTGAAGAGGTTCTAGGAAATCTCATGAATACAAATATGATTTGATCATTAAATCAAGGCCGCAATGCTTCTTTTGCTTGATTTTATTTTTCATAACACTATGCTCCAACATTGAAATAATTTGTCTTTCCTTCAACTTGGGCCGTTGCTTCAACTGCAAGACTCGGTGATTGATCGGTGACCTCTGGAGTGTGGCTCCAGTGTACAGTGCCAACTATTACACCATAGTGGCATCATTTATTTGTGTTAATGGTAAATGTGTTTTCCTCTCTTTCTCCTTTTAGACTACAGTCAAATACTATCACAGTACCAATGTTTTATTATTGGTATTTTTGGCTTGCAGTGAACCTTTCATTAAGTGATTAGTGCAGTGTGTATCCACAGTATATGTACGTGTACTTGTGTGTGCATTGCAATCTCTACAGGGGACTTCGTCCTCATGTTACAGAATTTGACATGAAGACGTATCTATACATATAGACTACTGGACATCTGTGCAAAAAAAAGCTTTATAGCTTATCGGATTCTTCTACTATAAATACAAATTCTGATTCTGATGTAGTTTTATTGACCTCGCTCAAAATTACATCTAATTATATTGATTTAGAACTTGTACTCGATGGTACTTTTATGGAGACTGCATATACGTGTAATTACAACTGAAGATAAGAAGAGTTGTGGGACTATCGTGAATTTTTGAAGACCCGTGTGGGCCCTTGTGACTGACAGGTTCACTTATTTGGATTCGTGAATTCAAGGACTAACTCATCTATTGTACATCACTTTTCCAGCTTTAGATTTCAATTACAGCATCATCAATCAAACGACTTTAAAAAAACAAATATTTTCCTTTCTATTGGCCCATAAAACACGACATATACAATCACTCCTCAATCTGCCCAATTCGTGTTTTTGTAACGATTTAGCTGTACAATGTGTTTACTTATTTCTTTTAAAACCCCTGTTTTTTTGTCAATGCTGCTTGCCCTGTGCAGTGCATTGGGACAGGTGATGTATTTAGAAGCAATACACATTCTAAATGTTATTATTATTGTATTGACAAATTATTGGTCAAGCAACATATGCTGACAAGAGCGGGTGTGGCAACCTAACAGTTGGAAAAATTCACAACGATTTCCATTATTAAGTTGTAAAAATTAGGTTTGGAGATGGCTCAGCAGTAGGAGCACTAAAGCCAACATTACTGAAGACCATGGCTTTGAGTCCGGGCTTCATCCACGTGTGATATAAACAGGGTTCTCGAGTGTAATGAGTTGAACGTCCTCAACCCAGCCACCAGCGACTGCATTACTTTAAAAAAAAAATATCAGCCATTTATTGTCCATCTAATAAGGTCTGGCCTGAATATTAGCAGGTAGGGACGTACTTTGGGGTCATCCTTGATTCTGAGCTGACCTTTTGTCATCATCTCTCTGTTATCTGCAAGAAAAGTTATTTTCATCACCGCAAGTAATCGTGTATCAGAAACTCCCCTTTTTCATGCTGCTTCTGGAACAATCATTCATGCCCTCGTAACCTCCAGGCTTGATTATTGCAATTCCGTCTCATGGTGGTCTTCACGAGA
Organism: Entosphenus tridentatus; assembly: GCA_014621495.2. Lineage (NCBI taxonomy): Eukaryota > Metazoa > Chordata > Hyperoartia > Petromyzontiformes > Petromyzontidae > Entosphenus > Entosphenus tridentatus. Next base: position 4,521,189 of record CM025634.2, on the reverse strand, counting down.
TCCATCATGTTTAGAAGGCTGCCCGCAAGAGTGTTTACTCTGTACCCGTAAATTTGATCACCCCAAATCTATGTTCCCTTCATTCGTTTTCCATTTAACATCGAATTAAGTTTGAGATCACACGTCATATTTACACAATTCTGCATGGAAAGGCAGCTGCTTATCTTTCCCCTCTCAATTCCACCTACACCCCTTCCCAACGAAGTTATTTGTTTATCAGACCTAGAGTTGCTCAGTGTACCTAAAATAAATTGCAAGACTCGAGATGGATGAGCGTTTTACATTTGGATCAGAATAAAGAATTGGATTTTATTGAGTTTTTTTTTTTACCAAGCTTCATAACTTTACATATCACGCTCGAATACATTGTATTCCTATGAGGGTATTTTAGTAATGGGTGTAACTGCAGATGCATTTGAGAAGACTGAAAGAACCAATGATGCAAGTTATTTATCACGTATGCTTTCACGACCAATATTATTCATAATACTGGTAAAAACCTCCTGGTTACACCAGCCCACAGGGGATTATTGTGTCCGTCCGTCTGTCGTGCATCCAAAAATGGGAGGGGTGGGGCTGGGTGGAGAGGGGAGGGTGGGGAGGGGCTGGGTGGGGAGGG
>CM025634.2:4510406-4520470 GCA_014621495.2 Entosphenus tridentatus | reverse complement strand
GGGAGGAGGGGGAGGGGCTGGGTGGGGAGGGTGGGGCTGGGTGGGGAGGGGCTGGTCACCCCCCTGTGCCCTTATAAAACTCAACGTTTAACCTACTCACGCCGGCTTGTCCCCGCCCTCATAGTCGGGCATATTTGCGGAATACACCACGCCGCCGTTGACCCTGGCCATTGACCGAGCAACCCAACGTTCCTACCCGCTCCCTGCGCAGGAAAGTGTTGAAGGTTTTTGGGTTAGATTGCGTACGTATAAATGTGTCGTAACCCTCCACCACCCGACACAGCCAGTAAGGTTTGTCACGTAAACAAAACGCGCCAATTAGTTTATTACTCCAGCCCACCGGTGTGTTGGAGAGTACATCCAGAACATTTACAATTTGAGTAGTACGACGTGTAGCTGGTAATTACATCCAGCATCATCGGGCGATTTGTCACAATGGCGAAGCAATCGACCTGCTTCTGGTCTTAAATAGAGCAAGATGACGTCATCACCGAACCCATCTCACCCAAAAAAACTTTATTATGGATGCAAGTTATGGAGGGAAACGGCCTATCGACAATCAATATAATATTTGGCACGTCATGAAATTACAGTACTAATAAAGAACCAACTGGAGTGTGCCTTACCATTTGACAGTGCATGGGACCAGTGGCCATTTAAGAGATTAAAAGTGATGTGCAATTTTTTAAAAGTTGCATAGTTATTTACCAATTAGAATGCCCATTGATAAATCGATCACACGTCTTTTGGATCAATTGTAATTCTTATATTGTGTGCACAGGAATTTTACAATTTGATCTTGTCACGAAATTGCCATCGTGAGTTCTTAGTTTGATCATACTTTATCACATGTATGAGGACCCATTTCGACTAAAAATTACATATAACATTACTCAAAATCATAAACGTCATTGTGGAGAATATTAATAACAGTACAAATAAACAGACAATGTCTTCTTTATATATCCGTATCTCTACATAAAACATTTTTTCATGACTTACAAATATTTCCTACTTAGTTTTTTTTTACCAATTTGTGAAGGAGACAATGCTCATTTTGTTATTTCAGAATGGCAATTTATATTGTTTGTATTTCTAAAATTAATTAGATAGACACTGCAACCCCTTTCCTGCAATTGAAGTGCATGGCCATCAGCCTCATTATGTAACTATTTACGAGAGGAAGCTAAATGTAATCTACATTTTTTTTAGCCATTAAATCCGTGAAACAATTCTGCAACTAAAGCCATGTTCTTTTGTAATCTGTGCATACGTCTACATTCTTTGATCAATTAATGTGCTGTCCAGTATACATAAATATGATTTTTCAGGTTGTTTGCACCAGATAACAAAATAATAAATGCAATTGCTTTTGGTCAAAATATCAGTTCTTAACTTTTCATGATAATTATTTTTGCTAAAGGGTTATGAGTTTAAATTCTGGTCAGGTGTTGATCCAACCCAAAGTCCCTCTGGGATAAATTTCATGAGAACCACTATGTGAGAAGTCAATATTGCTTGCCCTGTGGAGACATTGGCCTCAGCCATGAAAATGTGACATTTCTACTACGAGCTCAAAGCCATATTAAAACAACATAGCAAAAAATTACAATTGTGTATTTCTCAAACATTTGATCAATTAAGTACTTTGTTTTGTGTAAATAGAATGTTTTGCATATCACTATATTATGAAAGTTTTATTGACAAATATGTTCGTGAATATTTTTCATAACATTGTGAAAATGTAATGTTTGTAGCTTAGCATGTACATCGCAGTTTTTAAACTGTCATGTTTAGCGTCCTGCAGGAAAACTGCACCGTTGTGCCAATTTTACATCAAACAAATGTCACTCTTTTTTGTTTAGGCACATTCATATTCTATATTTGATTATTAAGTTGAGGTTTCCGAAAGCTCGCCAACCCGTACTTACCTGCATCTGTATCTCATCACTTAGATCCTAATCCACCTTCAATAGCTTCCCTAGGTATGCACGCTGCTCTGATGAGTTTTCCACCTATGTCCCTTCAACAGGTATGTTGAGCAACATAAACGTGTTAAGGGAAGAGTTTTAATCAGTGTGTATTACCTGCTGATGTCATTGCTATCTCTCCTCGGTGCATCGGTGCATTAGAAGCAGAGGTGGCAACAGCTTGGGGTGGGTTTTCATGCTTCAGTAAATGGATCGTAGCAGATTTTGGTGCTGAAATGGCACTTGAATAATGAGCCGCCGTTTTGGATAAGCTTGGCAATTATTATTTTTTAATTCTAATTCGTCATACTGAAAGCACGTTAACCTTTGGTAAGAGTAAGATAATCGCTTGGAGTGATCTTACATACAATGGATTTTTCATTTAGTTAATCCATACCCTCCGGATCGCTTGGATAACCATTTTTTTCGCAACAATCGGCTACCGTGGCCTTGAATTGTGCTCTTTGGCTAAGACAACCCCAAGGCACCAGAAAGGCTCGGGGGTTGACAATGAAAGCAAAAACGAATTGAATGACACGGCACAAGCTGTGCAGCACAACGATGACAACGTGATCGAGAACAATCAATGGGCCTCCGCCCGATTCACGAGGAAGGCAACCGCTAATGAAATATTGGTCAAGGATAAATATAATTTTTGTTTTCGCATTGTGCAAATGATATCCTTCTCGGTTTTTTACAAGATGTTAAGAACCTCTGCTGACAAACAAAACGTTGCAACCGAAGCAAATGCAGTGTACCTCCGCAGCACGATTTCCCGGCAGAATTTTTTGTTACGCAATGCAACACAAATATACATTATTAGAACTCCACAGCACCCAACCAAGTTAGGGTGACTTTACCTCCTGATTTTCTGGAATGAAATATGAGCGTCTATAAACATCGGCATGCTTTGTGCATAGGTATGGGCAGGTGCTGAAAGGAAAGCCAAGCGACCAGTCATAACAGTTTTATACCATACCAACAAGTGTGTGTGTGTGTGGGATTGGATACAGTCATATTTGCGAATGTATGATCATTACCTGTGTACCGATAGTTCAATGTTAAGGTGCTATTTTATTGAGGGACTGCTGTGTATTATCTTGGTGGTCTGGGACTGTTTTATTCTTGTTTTTTGCTGCCTTGCTCATTCTGGATAAATCGAACTTATGCATTGCTTATTTATAGTTAGTGGCTTGCTTACCATTGTGTCTATTTTGCACTCCTATCGTTTTTTCGTGTAATTTGCTGTTGTTTGCTGTTGAAATGTGTAACCTGCTGACCCCGTGCCCCTACTGGACATCTGCGAAACAAAGAGCTTCATAGCTCATCGGATTCCTCCTCCAGTACAAATACTGATTCTGATCATAGTTTTACTGAGCTAACTCAAAATGCCATCGAATTATATTCATTTAGTACTTGTACTCGATTATTATTTTCATGGAGACCGCGTATCTTCTGTAATTACAACTTAAGCTGAGAAGAGTTGTGGGACTATCCTGAATTTTTGAAGACCCGTGTGGGTCATTGTGATTGACAGGTTCACTTATTGTTTTTTTTTATTGAAGCATCATTACATTAACATCATGATGACATATGCATTGGTTTTAAAAATGCAATTCATGAATATGCAAACAAAAAGCACCTCGATACAACAGTGCCAAAAGGCTTTTCAATCGACTTGCCAATTGAAACATCGTTGTTGTAGATGGTTGCATAAGAACGCCCGACAGAATTTTTTTGCTGTAAGAGTGTTATCTTTAAAAAAATGTATAAGTGCAAGTCTTTGCACCCTGCTATTTGAAATGTAACACCTTTACCATACTCGCTCCCTTCCTTCATCTCCTCCTAAGATAATGACCTCCCCTAGAGATAGTTGGAATGAAACGTGTTAAGAGATTGGAAACACCATATACTTACTGTACTGCAATGCATTTCTATTCGTCTTATTTAGTTTTATTCGCTTTATATTACTGCATTGGCACTTGCAACTATTCTACCACTAGTTAAAACATTTTCTTTTAAATTACGAGGATGAAATATTCCCAAAGCAATTTAGAAACAACTTCTTGACACATCTTACACAATCATTGCATTTATAATGATGTCAAATTATTTCTTAAAATTGCTGCATGTAACACTTTAATTTACAACTTCTTTGCCACAGGCATAATGAAGCTCTCTTTCCTCTCTAAAAGCATTGAAATATATATTTGCGCACACTTAGATGAGTAACTGTTGATATCGAATGCTGCCTCGTGTATCTAAGAGCAGAGAACAGTAATCTGCCTTGATAACGGGATCATATCGCAGATCCTATAATCCGCAAGACACCGCAGATTATTTCAATATTTCGCAAGTTTCTATTCGTTATGAATGTTGATGGTGCAGTAGTATCTTGATGCTTTAGTCGAGTACCCTTCTATTATTCGTTTGATATTTCCCGAACACAATGCTGTCTCGCGAATAGAATGGCAGAATCATGCATTGTGCACAACAGCGATACATTTTAACTCATTACTGTAAAGTGAAAAGGGCACACCACGTCTTAGAGTAGTACATATTAATAGTGGTGTTGACAAGCATTATTCTTTAATGAGCTGTAATGCACCAGCAGTATTAATGTTTGCACATCATACAATATTTAAAAAACTCCTTTTCTATCGTATAAAAATTAAGCATGTCTGTCTGTCTGTTTAGAATACAAATCCACACCGTTAAAGCTATCGGGGTTTTAAAAGTCAGGGTTGCCTTTTAAAACTGACGTTGAAATCGCTGTCCAGTACTCGGTGGAGTGCTTGGGCAGAGCCAACCAAGTTACTGTGGAGAAATGACACCCACATTAGAGAGGCCTTCGGTGGTATGTGCAATGATGATCATGAGAAAAGAGATACTCGAATTGAGGCCTTTGGACTATGTGCTAAATTGGACACCTTAGAGATGCTGTTCATGGCACATTTCTGGGACGTCATACTTGCTACAAACATGCACCTACAGAAAAGTGACATTGACGACTCTGTAGCAGCACAGATTTTGTCTTCGTTGAGGGATTTTCTGGCAGGACAGCGAGACCAGTTTGAGGCTTTTGAAAGGGCGGCCTTAAATGTGACAGGTGTCTCTCAGGCATAATAGCACGATCTTCAGCGAAAGAGGCAACGCAAAACATTTGCAGACTACAGCTCAGAGCCAGGTGTGACACGTGAGGGGAAACATTTTATGTGGTCAGTGATAAGCTAGTGGCATGCCTTGAACATCGCTTGGACGCTTACAAGCGTTTGACCAGTCTCTTTGGAGTTCTGTTGATGTCAGATCAGGTGTCTAACAGTGATGTCATAGTGGAAAATGTAAATGCACTCTCCCCTGTATTTCCATCAGACCTGGACATGAAATTTGCCAACAAACTCATCCAATTCAAGTCTTTCATGTCTGACTCTGAGGGTGAGAAGTGTCCAACTAAATTGCGTGAGACGTTGCAGGCACGTAATCTGCAGTCAGTTTTCCCCAATGCTTTCGTGGCACTTCGGATTTTTCTAACTTTGCCAGTGACAAACTGCCAGGGTGAGCGGACATTTGCCCTTTTAGGCAGAATAAAAAAAAATAGCTGCGAGTTGCATGTGCCAAACACGTCTCAGCTCATTGTCACTTATGTTAATAGAGTCAGACCTAGTCAGACAACTAGATTTTGACGATCTAGTGGATGATTTTGCGAGGACGAAGGCTAGAAAAACACCAATATAGGAAAGCGGGGGGGGGGGGGGGGTCCAAAAGACATGTGCCCAGGGGCCTCACGGGACCATCATCCAGGGCTGGATCATTACAGACCAATTCAAACCTTGATAATTGTTTTTTACCCTTTTATTTGGCAACAAAACTGACACCTTTTTTTACAAGGAGTCATGTTTGCATAGACCACAATATCTGCAGTCATAATGCAAACAAAAACATAACTCTGATAATGTATGCACTGTCCTTGAAGTTGATTAGTCCACACCCGAGACAGCTTTCCTTAGAGCCTAGTCTCACATGGTGTTGGACCAGATGACGCCAAAAGGCACACGGGTGTGGACCAATCAACTTCAAGGACAGTGCATACATTATCAGAGTTATGTTTTTTGTTTGCATTATGACTGCAGGTATTGTGGTCTATGCAAACATGACTCCTTGTAAAAAAAAGGTGTCAGTTTTGTTGCCAGATAAAAGGGTAAAAAAACAATTATCATATTTTTTACTGGGAAATGAGGTTCCAATGGTGTTTATTCAGACCTTATTTGTCACCCCGTGCCCTTATACATCTCAACGTTCATCCTACAAAGTCCCATCACAAGGGAGAAACACAAACAAATATAATGGGGGTTTTTGCCTGTATGGAAATGGCTGTTATTCCGTATGGACCTGAAAACTCAATTTCCCTGTACAAAAATACGGGGTTAAAGCCTATGGGTTGACACGGTCATGGACAATCTCCTGCGATTATATTCTTGGTTCTTTCGGTAAAGTCACGGAAAAGAGAAACAATAAAATAATAAAAATATAAAGCAATACAATTATCACGACGTTTCGACTGCAACACAAGCAATCATCATCAGGTGTGAAAAATCATGCAAGAAAAATTGAAAAAAAGCTTTAAATCAAAATTTATCTCCTGCTAGTTCACACTACAAAAGTGTTGCTGTCTGGAGCGCGGGGCGGGGTGCAAATGAGCGTTGGTGACGTCACAGTGCACATCGGCGCGATGACGTCACACAGCGTTGAGCAGGCTTCGTGCGTGCGCGCTTCCAACCCTGGGCGCGCATTGAGCTAAGACTTCATTTGACTTGAGTTGCTATTTCACGGCAACTTTTACACGGGGAGATCCGTGACCCTCGACCGCAGCACCGGCGCGCGCGTGCGGCGCACGTGTTCGCTTGGAAATTAAATGAAAAGCGCTTCAAAAGATACCCAGTTTGCGACGGCGGTATTACAATTACAGCACCGCCATTTGGACGATAATAGGCACTGCATTGTATTGTATTGTATTTCCAACACCTGCAGCATATTCGGGGCATTCAGACCATAACGCGACAGACGACAGGACCATAGGTAATTATAAACGCGGTTGTGAAAAAAGTCGCCGGCGTTTAAGGGTGTCCTCCCCCGCTGCCACCCCCCTGCCCCCCTCTGCACCCCGCCCCCCTGCACCCCCCCCCCCACCCCCCCAACAACCCCACCGTCCAGCAGCCGCGCGGTCCTTGTCACCATAACAACGGGCGCGCGGCTGCGCGACGTCACGTCGGTAGGCGCACGTGCACAGCACGCGGACGTCAGGCAGGTGGGGGGTGGAGGGGGGCGCATGACACCCCTCCCCCCCCAACCCACCCACCCAGAATCAGAATATCGGAGGAGGAATCCGATGAGCTATAAAGCTCTTTTTTTTTACAGATGTCCGGTAGGGGCACGGGGTCAGAACGTTACAACCACAAATAAGAGAGAGACACAGAGAAATAAAAATAGACGATAAGAGTGCTAAATATAAGGAAGGTAAACAAACCACTTAAACAAATAAAACGACACTTTTTATCTTACCAGGTAAAGATAAGCTTATTTTTCAGAAGCGATCCGGCATCACCGCCTCGACCCCCCTCGCGTACTCCCCCTCCCTCCCGGTCACCCTCACTCTGATTCACATCTCCCCCCACTTTGACGTCGTTTCGCAAACACGTCACCACCTAATTAACCCCGCTACTTGATTTCCCCACACTTACGTCGCTAACAGTATCGTCCGTCCTCTCTCGTAATGCGTCGCCTCTCACATCCTTCGCCTCCACCCACTACTACCCTGCACAACGCTTTGATTTTAACGTCGTTGGGATATTCGTTCGTCGCACATTCTAGGAACGCATCCCCGACGTAAACCGGGGTATGGCTGTATTTTAGCAGTCACGTCCTGAACGTCACTTAATTGCCTTCAATGTGGATTGTGTTCGTTGTGGCAGCCGTCCAATTTCTGTACTGGCATAATTGTCTTTCCCTTATAGTAGTTGAATTTGATGTTGTCCAGAGATGAATCTTTAGCCCTTTTGGTGAACAATATATTTTTGAGTAGCTCTAACTACACCATTGGAACCTCCTTTGCCAGTAGCAAAATATGATAATTGGGTTTTTACCCTTTAATCTGGAAACAAAACTGACACCTTTTTTACAAGGAGTCATGTTTGCATTGCCCACAATACCTGCAGTCGGAATGCAAACAAAAAACACAACTCTGATAATGTAGTTTTGTTGCCAGATGAAAGGGTAAAAAAACAATTATCATAGCTCTAACTAGCTTCGTGCACCCATGGAAATATAAAACTATATATTGGCATTCGTGTTAATTAGCGTTTTTTTAATCAATGTTAAGTAAATTAAGAGTGAAAATATTTATACATCACAACGTGGAAAAAAAATGTGAATTCTCCATTGAGAAGCTGAGCAATTATCACATCCGATATAACAGTATACATATATACTGTCTGAAAATGGCAGACTAGATTTTGAAAATAGTCTAGTCTAATGGCATGCAAAGTGTTTTATTGAGTGTAGCTGCCTGCCAATGTCATAAAAAAATCCGTTCGAAGCATACAAGTGATACAGAAAATGACAATCTGAATGTATAAAAACACACTTTGTTTCACTCATCGGTAATATAATTGGTTTGCGGGGCAACATTTTCATTACGTTGTTTTTATATCGTCTACAGTATTTCTAGTGTACAATTTGATTTGATAACCATTTTAGAGTGCCAGCTGCCTTGCACTACAAATACATTTTCTTCCCTGTTGGTTGTTGTGACCTGTGGTTAATGTGTTTGAATTGAAGCACTGTATCTGAATATTGGTTCAACCTCTCGGCTATTTTTCATGGACTATTCTCAGTAAACATCAAACACAACATCAATTCTGTCACTCTGCGAACCACTCCGTGCAATATCAGAGACACGGTAGACTCTGGCACCTGTGAAAAAGTCCTGCTGTGTCCTTAATTTATTTATTTATTGAACCAAACTCGTTCCCTCATCAATATACGCTGACGGTTCACGAATAACTGCTGTGGAGGAGGACACACATTCTTATTTAACCCTCTGGCAAGTGCTGATTTATTTGTCTCGCGTACAGATCCATCGGCATTGGAGAGTGCCCATGGTACAGGTCCTATAGGGTTTGCCAGCAACATATTTCACGTGTATCTGACTTCTCTGGGCAACAGTAATCATTCGTCGGCTTTTGACCACCACCTCCTTTGCTTTAACAACGCCACTAGCTTTCTTATCGTTGACGTGGGCCAATATTTAAAAAAAATGCCATTAATATAATAGCAGTAGGGTCGTTCGCCAAGCGATTCTCCTTGAATTTCTGGTTTGCTTCTTAATCATTAGCATTGAGGAGGTCATTGACAGCATCTGGAGTTGCCAGTGTGGCAGTGGACAAGTTCATAAATTTTGCTTTATCATAACTTGAGTGGATTTGCACAGCTGTTCTCCATGATGTCAACCAACAACTGGACATCAACTCATCTCTTTGGATCCTTGCCAGTTGTATATCTGGATGATTCAGCAGGAATAGAGTTGCCTAGACCAACGATGTCCCTCAACATCCTGATATACATGCTTCTATACTCAGATAATTAAGTGGTACAGCTACTCCTGGCTTCAGACTGAATACTTTTGTTCCACCAGGTGTTTCAGTGTCTTTGATTTGTCATTTACTCAACTGTCTGATCTATTCTTCCAAATGGGTTGTTTGAGCCAGGCTGCACTGAAAAGCCACCGTGCATTAAGTGTGCATGTAAAATCTGGATGGGCAATGGGCAGCTGGGACATCTGTGTCTAGTAGTATGGGCAGATAGCGAACATAGTATAGTTTATCTACTCTTTGGTTCTTTCGGTAAAGTCACGTCGAAAAATAATAATAGATCAAGACGTTTCGATCGCCACACAAGCAACCGTCTTCAGGTGGGACGGTTGAATTCCTGCTGTCACGAAAGCTTCAAATCAAGATAGTATAGTTAATCATATGCAAATCACCAGGGAATCGTGGCACGGATAGAAGCAGGGGTTAGCATCCAATCCTCCTCTCTTGA
>CM025634.2:4481333-4493259 GCA_014621495.2 Entosphenus tridentatus | reverse complement strand
TGATTACACAAAATGTAATATGATTCTACACAAAATAATATGATTATTCACAATGTAATATGATTACACACAATTTAATATTATTTTACACAATGTAATATGATTACACAAAATGTAATATGATTATACAAAATGTAATATGATTACACACAATGTAATATGATTACACACTGAAAGCATACATTGGTGGAAGGAAGATAGGGAACATATGAATGTTGGTGCTGAAGCAATCTACGTGAAGGATCAAGGCATTGGGTTTGGAGAGTGTAATTGAAGGAAGAGGAAAGGTAGCGGGTGCGAAACCAATTTTACCAGGGCATTGATGCATTTCAGACAAAGCCTGTTGTCATAGGAAGTCCTTATGGATGCGGGGAAAGAGAAGCTTGGTGTATGATGAATAAACAGTTTTTTTGTATAACAGTGTTTAAGTTGTTTAGTTTAGAAGGAAGCAACAAGCACGGCATATGTGTGGCATGTGCATATAAACTACAATATATATGTGTGTGTGCGCATGTGCAGAGTATATGATACATTTACGAGGTACATGTGGAGTGGTCCCAAGTCTTTTAGTTTGACCTTGGGGTTGAAAGGGTTCAACATTCACTTGCCAATACAATCACAGTGGTAGTCTCACAAGATAAAGTGCCCTTATTACTAAAACCAAACGGTCACAGTGCCGTGGCGTGCTCACGTGTTTTCCACTATCCCATTTAAACGGGTTTTTTTTTACACAGATTGTATTGATTCTACACATTTCAACTATAAGGTCATGTGGACCTTTATTACATTCAATTAATCAAATACTGTATTGGTATAAAAAAAATCAAGTGATCATATTAAATATTACACTTCCCTTAAATATAATCATTTTTAAGGTGCACCCTTTCCATTACCAGTTTGCTTATTGCGTGCGAGATTTGATTTGCACGTGAATGCTCTACGTGTCATTTTTCACCGTCAGATTTTGGTGAACTCATTTAAAACGAATGCACGTCATGCTGGTAAATTGGCACACTTAAAATTACATTTAATTACAGAAATAATCTATTTCAAGCCACGTTGCCTCAATGCAATATCGCACAAGATGGAATATTACGAAACACGCACACTGTACTGTGATGCGCATGTTGCAGTGCAGTGTCAATCCAATTCTGGATGAGGGTCATGGGTTTTGTTTGACCATACTTCACCATGCTGGTCAGTGCGAGTTGGTGAAAGTGGCAAGCATTGATGTGGGGGGAATAGAAGTACATAGGTAAAAATAAATATATGAAAAAACAACTAAATTAAATCACTACGTTTCGGAGGCAACACTAGCTTCCGTCTTCAGGAAGCTTGTGTTACCTACGTGACTTTACCGAAAAAACCAAAGAGTATGAATCCTTGCAGTCACGAAAACTTCAAAGCTAGAAATAGAAGTACAGTTCAGTAGATTTTGATGCATTGCCGTATGCTGTTTACAACGTATACCCCGCAGCCTATGACATCTGTTATGCATAGTATGATCCATCCAAGCACTTATCTAGGCCCAAACCCACTTAGATTCTGAAATTTGACATGATCAGGTGCATTTCTAACTAAATATGGTATGATATAAAGTGCACAAGAATATATTGTACACTACTGTTTATAGATGGCATCCATCCTAAGGAGACTCCCTTCTTTTAAATAACTGTAACTTACATCGGGATTTCTGGGGCACTATTAAAATGTATACAACAAAAAAATACGTGCGAATATCCCCACTAAATTTTTATACCAAAACCACAGCATATTATAGAGCGGTGTCTTTTTTACACTACGAAAATACACCATGCACAATTCAAGTGCCAACTGTAATGCTCCCACCATAATGGGTTCAATTTAAAATTCAAGCTGTGCAAGACAGTCCATTTAGCCATCCCTCCCGTGTGGGAATAAATACATTTTAAAAAGTCCTCTAGCTATATATATAAACCTTTCATTACATTTTGCATTTTGAGATGGAATCAACATTATGCAACGATGTAAAACACATATTCTGCAGCTGACTAAGAATGATTGATAATATAATAAAGGGTCCCCAATTTTTTGTAAGTGCAATACTTACGTTTTTAAAGTGAATTTAGAGATCCCGATGGGGGTCAGAAACAAGACTAAGATGATTAACCTCGTGTACTACTCTCCAGGCTTCAGATGGGCTCAATGCAGTAACATCCGATTTGAGTGATAGCCAGTGCATAAGGAGGAAGGTATGGGTCCTTGACTCCCAATTAGTGGAGCTTGACGACATTAGCCGAGGTCACTTCATGGACGTTGTCATAAAGTCATGAAGACCTCCATCGATGTTCAAATGACCCCAACCTCAACCGTCCACTCAGCCGACCGCTTTTCATAACAGAGCGGTGGTCACCCTCAGCACGGGTTTTTTGTTAGTTAGAGTTACAGGCACTCCTCTACTTAAGAACGAGTTACGGTTCCAGATGTCTGTTCGTAAGTCGATTTGCTCGTAAATAAAACTTTACTTCTGTCGATTCCAAACATGTTGCACGGCATGTACACTCAACACGAGGAATGTCTTTAAAAGTTGTATAATCTCCTGCAGATGTAGATGCCACTGGTTCTTCATGTTCTGCAGGTGTATATGCCACCACCCCATCAATTGCGCGGTGGTTGAACTTACGACTCTCGGTCTGAACATGCAACTGGACATATGGACAGGTTTGTTCGTATCTCTGAAAGTTCGTAAGTCGAATGTTCGTTTTGTAGAGGAGTCCATGTACTTTCTTGCCTAATGTCATAGCACTTCCATGAGATAGTTTACAGCATTTAGAAAGCCGAGAAGAATGGAGTATGGAAGGGAATGCAGATTGAGGCCTACCATCAAGGTAGACCCTGAAACTCGCCTAGTTTTCCTACCGGTAAACCTGCTGTCAGCCCAGCTTAAGCTATGTAAGCCGTCGATTGTGCTTTTCTTTTCAAATGTACATTGGTTTATATGTTTTAACACACCATACGATGCAGAGCCGGCCCAGCCACTAAGCGACCCTTGCAATTGCAAAGGACCCCGTGGCCAGCAGAGGGCCCCCTAGAGTCACTGCTAGCGAGTGGGTGAAAAAAATCATACATCAAAGGGGCCTCCAACCAAATTTTGCTTAGGGCCCCTAAAGGTCTAGGGCCGGTTCTGATACTATGTGACACCGATTATCTTTCATGGTTATTTTAATGAATGTACGATATTGGCACAAGTATTGATGTCGCATGGTTGATTATGTCACCCAGTACTACTTAATACTTCCAACAATGTAGGAAAAGAAGAAAATGTAACATTACAATTTGAGCCAATGGTCCTTCATAGCACATACATAGATCGTCCAGAGATAAACAAAATAAGGCTTGGAGACTGCACTGAACACCATTCTTAAGGCTTTTGGCATGTTTATTAATATTGCCTAAATATGTAAGAACATTGGCTTTAAGGATGTTTTAGTGGCATTTACAGCAGGATGTTTTGCTACTCAAGTGTTTACTAATTCAAGACTGTATATTAGACAGTTTTAGATCTGAGTTTGAGTTTTTAGCAGACAGACTGAATTCAGTATTGTGAAGCCACACGAAATGACGGGCAAATACTGTACTCTTCATTTGAAATGCATTCTCACTTGTGGCATGCAATCTAAACCAGTAGAAATGTTCAATAAAGGAAGCTAGAAATGCTCTGCAGGAAGTACATCCTTCTGTAGAAGATACTCCTGAAGCATTATGATTCCCCCGACACAATAAATAGGTGGCTCTTGCTCATGGCATGATGTAAAACCACAAATTGACTGTTTATCAGTCTCTGAGAATTGCTCACATTATTTTTTTTTACAAAACCAGGGCCATTGTGCCCAATATTGGAAAAATGTGGTAATGCCTATTCACCAATGGCGGCAGAGATGTGTACAAAAATTGTCAAATACATTCCTCTCGATTTCAAACTAAATACAATGTATTACACTGTGTATTTTCTTATAGTGCAGGTTATGGCACACATACTGTTATGTCTCAATGTTATTGTTTTGTGGCTGCTCCAAAAAATAGTTTTGAGCCCTAGAAGTGACCTGTTGGAATCGATATGGCAAAAAGGAATATGCTAAGCAGACGACATTGGGTTTTTAGGGTAATGAAAAAGATACACGTTCACATCAAATTCTGCGGAAAGGTGCTTTGAACCTTTTTCCTTATGGAATTCAAATCCAAAATGCACGTATAATAGTGTGCGTTTAAATAGCGCTACATGCTGTACATTTGTCATGATGTAAATCACTGTCATTTATATTTTAGAGATGTATTAAAATGTTTTAGGTCATGATAATATATATTATGATGTTAAACATTGCAATGAATAGCTTTTAAATGTGTGTAGATATCTAAACATTTGACCATTTATTTCACTGTCTCTGGATTTTTATGACCTTTCTCCATGTACACTTAGGAATTTTTACAATTGTAATACACACTTTACGTGCTAAATAGATATAGAAATCCAGCCATTTGTCCAACACATCAATGTGTAACACAACAACAATGGTATTCTATGAATAGTATTACTGTATCTTAATCACATCTGAAGCAGTACATCAAGAGAGTACTGCAGAGACCCTTTGATGTGAGATTTGTTCTGCCTGAAGCATCATTACACACTCTTAGACAGCCACACACATTGGAATGTGGATCTCAAAATATATATCTTTATCTGCTTCAGCCAAATGGTCACCTCATAAAATGTTTCTTCTGCTTAAGCCGCCGCCTTGTGGTTATATTTTTGGCTTGCTGTAGATTCAGCGGTGAAAAACAGAAAAATTGTGATGTATTTTTTTGATCGCTGTTGCTACAGTAAATGCAGGGCCAAAGATCAAAAATACCAAGAGGCCAGCAACAAGCAGCACTATTGAATGAACACGGTTACAAGATATCCGGAAAGCAATTAAGGGTGGAAATACTAAGGTCGAAGTATATATATACTCTTTGGTTCTTTCGGTAAAGTCACGTATGAAGAGAAAATAATAAATTAAATACTAGCATACGACGTTTCGATTGCAACACAAGCAATCATCATCAGGTATAAATGAAATAGAAACACAAATCTAGTATACTTAGAAATGTAATGTAATACAACAGAGAGTCGGATAACATAACAGTCAGCACCCTACCTGGTTGATTACGTTCTTCCTGAAGAAGAGTCAGCACCCTACCTGGTTGATTACGTTCTTCTGCAGTCACGAAAGCTCCAAATTAAGTATATATACTTTAAAAAGTTTGAATTATAACAAAAGGAGGCAAAAGCAACTGCCAAGTGTAAAGCCATTGGAGTATACATTAGAATTATATTTCGGTGTACCGTACTCTCTGAAATACTGAACCATTGATGCTAATTTTAGATGGCTACATCTCTACCTTACATTGCCTCTTCGTCACGTGATGTGTCACACGTAACTTTACGTGGGTGAAAGACTACTGTGATATACAACTAGTTTTTAATCACAAAACAGGTCATCAAAATACTTTACTGTTATGGTTTTTGTTATATGGGAATGAGGAACTGTGCAGTAAATTCTGTAAATGAATCATATGTATTTATATTGAACTTCTTTCACACCGTACGCAGCCAACCATGCTCAAAAGTTAGAATTATGCATGCGTATTATTATGCATGTGTAGCGACCAATTAGAAGGGGATTAAAAAAAACAAGTATACTAGGAAATGCGTGCAGAGTAGAGAGATAAGGTAGGGCTAAGGGGACAAATGTTGCAAGAAGTATATGACAGGGAGGAGAAACCTGGCACCAACAACATGAGGGGAAAAGGAAAGAGGGCTACGTAAGAGAGGTATATAAGAGGGATTTGGAGGGGAGTTGGGGAAGGACAAAGTGGACAAGAGAATCGGGGATGGAAAATGCAGTGCGAGACGTGGGGAAGTGCTGTTAGTGAGGGGGTGGGTGGCCACCACCAAGCCCAGCCGCCTTTGTCTCCTCGGTGGTGATGTTTACATACTGCACCAGGTTGCTCATTTTTAGGCTGAGCCGACCTAGGGGAGGCCCAGGACCGGTTCAAATAATCGTCACTGAGTATTGTCCGTGAGCAGGAATCGAACTCGGGTCGCTGGGTTAGCAGCGCAGCGTGCTAACAACTGTACTACCGCTCACCCACTCACCCACTCACCCATACACACAGGACATAGGCATTCAAGTTCAAGTTCATTTATTAGGTGTAGCCCTGTGAACCATTCGGCTCTTGAACCGGGTGCAACCGCAACAAACAAAAAAAAACAAAAAAAAACATCTTAAAGTGAATATGTGACTGAGTGCAAACAGAAAATCCAAGAAAAGACAGCAAAATATTGCAGAAAAAAACACCGTACACCAACGCTGTGTGCAAAAATCCCAGTGGTATGCAAGTCAAACAATCAACAACAACCACAAGACAACTTAGGCATTGTTGTTGTTTTATTCAAGTGTTAATGCTACAAGATGAAATATACGTGAATCCGTTCTATACAACAAGCTCCCCCGCCTGGTTGTAACACACACTTTATTTTTAGAATCGTGGTTTTAATCCTGTCTGTAAAAAAATTACTGCCCCAGGTGTGTGGATGTCAAGAAGGTCAGCGAGGTCGGAGTGTGGCGGGCTCTGGGGGTTTGGGGAGTTGGGGGGGGTCCCTGGAAATTATTCCATGAGCATAAAAGCCCCGGCAATTAGTCACGCACTGCACTTGTGCTTTGTAACGCACGGCGGTGCACCGCCACCACAGATACATTGGGCATACAAGCAGTGCTGCAGTCATTTATCATTCTACTCCACCTGCAATGCTGTCGATGATCTCTGATATTGCAAATAATCAGATGTTGTGGATGAAAGGAGTTGTCTTTCTCTCCAAGTAATTGTAGCTTTCAAACTGTTGATCCGCGTGATGTGATCTCTGCCATTCATTACGGACAATATGGACGAGAGCTCCACTCTCCATGCAAATACCTACAATAATCACCCAGGAATGTTTGTCCTTAACGCTCGTGACGTCACTCCACATCGACCAGCCCCCCTCATTAATAATCATAAGCAGGTGACATCACTCCACATCGAACAGCCCCCCTTATTAATAATCATTGTCAGGTCACGTCCTCCAAATGGACACCCCCCCCCCCATTCATAATAATTATCTGCTGACGTCACTCGACATGGGGGGTGGCGAGGCGCCTCCTCCCCCCTCCTCAGCGTCAACTTACAACCCTCACTACAAAGGCAGAACCCTCACTTCACGTGGTCACCGTAACGCTGTTGGGACATATAAGTTAAAAAGACGTCTTGATGAACAAGGGATTATAACCTTTAAGTTAAATAGGTCTGTGTCACCGCGCCCTTACAAATTGCACACGCATTAATGCAATGAATATATCACGTCGCGGTCTGATTTTCGCTTGCAAGTTTTAGATTGACTGAAATACACCCGTCCATGGATGGGCAAAAGGCTCGTATATCCAGAGCCATGGGTATAAATAAAGATGATGATTTTTGTTTGTTTTCAGTTCTTAAGAGGATACCCCAGTAAGTTTATGGCATGGAAAATAAAGGTTTTTATGGGACATGTTTGAATTGATTTAATTTAATACAGCACGTATTGTGTTCTGTAATGTCAGTTGTGGTGTGACGTTAAATTAATTCCTCTGTTTGCTGCAATTGAGAATACTGTAATGTGCTGTGGTTGCAGTGCTATTTATACGGTCTGTCGACTCTGCAACAGATGGTCACATGAACTTCGTGCTGCTCAATCCACAGTAACCTTTTGTTACACCGTGTGTGTGTGGCCGTATCTGCATTCTCTAAAATGACGTAGGCAGCGGTGGGTCAGCCCACTGAGCACTTGACGAGAAAATCATTTTTGGTGTGTCACGTAACTATGACAATTGTATGATGTACAAGCTACATAAGCATATCACAGTGGTGTGAATTAATTACATTGATCACAATGAACATTGATCGTGTTATTAGAATGATGAGCTGTTACATGTTTCTAACGGTCTGAGTTTGATTTTCGTTATACCTATTATTGTAATGAATCTGGGGGCCCTTGCGCTATTTGGGGCGATACGCTCTTGCTTACTTTGCAGTGGCAGCACGGGGAAAAGTCAAAGAAAGGAAAGCACTTAAATTGCATATACTAGAGGTTGAAACAAGAACATTGTTTTCCAGTCAATGGAATTGCGAGTACATCACAAATACAATTGTACGAATAACATTCACAGAACTGCACAATGCTGTTTTACAGAAATACGTGTTCGAGAGCTGGCATGCAGTTATTGTACCATGCATATCAGATGGCCTTGAAATGTAAGTCTCAGCTAAACAGGATTCCATTCCTAACATTCAACTGTTGAAACGGTTTTTTTAAACTTTGACGTAAAACACGCGAATGCAATCTTGCAAGCTGAAACTATGTTAGATGATTGTATGCAACTTTTTTTTCTACGAAACTTGTCAATACACTGCTGGATGAAAGGCTCTTTCACACCAGCGTGGGGTTTCAAAGGTGGCGGGTAGTGGGGGGAGCACAAGTTCCGATATCACTCACCACTGATTAAGCCATGGCTAGGAATCAAACTCAGGTTGTATAACATTGGAAGTGCTCAATCTACGTGCACCATACTGGAATGTTGAACGTATAATTTCTTAAAACATGTTTTTGTTACAAAAATCATGTTAATTGTGATATGACCAACCCGTCAACAGGAAGTGCAGGCTCTGGTTAAAGTGACTATGGCTTCACAAAAGTAATAATTCGCATATTTGTGGAGAATTTAATTAAGATATGAAATAGGTAGAAAATAAGACTTTTTCACAGCAATAGTTGGCCGATTTGCTCGTACAGCATTGAAGGAATGCGGCCGAAAATAAGCATTCCCAGAAGGCAACGTGGTCAATAATGTAAAAAAAAACTACCTTTATATATTTTACGTGGAGAGATTCATATGGGATGGGGAATTGTCAACGTATGTATGATTTTATTAGATCAAAGTAGCTGAGGATAAATTATTTTACAATTGCCTTTGTACTCAGTGCCAATTGGAAAATACAGTGACCATAAACATTGAGTGCAGACCTTGTTGTAGTTTTTTCCATTCACATCTCAATAGGGATGTAAATGCACTGCTGGAAGAGGGCCTTCGCAAGCCATGCAGGTCATGGGGGTTATTTTACTTCACCACTCTGGTTCGTGTGAATTGATGAAGGTGGGGAGTGTAGTCATGGGAACAGAGTATAGCAATGAATGTTGCTGCACCGCTTTCTCTGCTGCCCACCATGCAGCCTAACAGCCTATGACAATCTGATGTGTGTATGAAGGTCACCCATCTAAGCAATATCCAGATTTAAGCCCGCTTAATTACCTTCAAAGAGCTTATGAAATCGGGAATTTTAGGTGATTTGGCCATAGGCAGTCCAATACTCTAGGCATGTAAAAAGAGGATTATATGTAAAACTGCATTGTGGTAAATTGCGAAACCTAAATATTCTGGACCTCTGCTCTTCAGTACAATACATTGAGAATGAGTTATGACCTAGCTTAAGGGTAGGTTCTTATAGTTTCTTATTGACGTCCGGGAAACGTGAGACGTGTCCGAAAGTGTCTTGTTTCGGACGAGACATCGTGTTGTGTACTACAGGTCACGTGATTTTGATGGTGTGAAAATGCTAAACATGGAGTCAATACAGTAGTTAATACTGGTAGGAACCTCCTGGTTACACCAGCCCACAGGGGATTATTGTGTCCGTCCGTTGTGCAGGGAGGGGCTGGGTGGGGAGGGAGGGGCTGGGTGGGGAGGGTGGGGCTGGGTGGGGAGGGTGGGACTGGGTGGGGGGTGGGAGGGGTGAGGCTGGGGCTGGGCTGGGTTGGGAGGGGCTGGTCACCCCGTGGTGCCCTTATAAAACTCAACGTTTAACCTACTCACGCCGGCTTGTGCCCGCCCTCACAGTCGGGCATATTTGCGGAATACACCACGCCGCCATTGAACCTGGCCATTGACCGAGCAACCCAACGTTCCTACCAGCTCCCTCCGCAGGAATGTGTTCCAATTTAGGAGTTGCAGGAGAGACCAAATGTGGCTGTAAGACTGTAATGGAAGATTTAAAAAAAAAGTATTGCTTGGGCTTCAGCTGCACAGCACTATAGAGCTGTGAATGCTAGGCATAGCTGGAATATATTTCATTTGATTTGTAACACCAACTGGTGTAGCAGCATAAGTGAGAAAAAACTGTAAGATCTCTAATGTCTGAATTATCTATGATGTTCGGCATAAAATCCAGGTCATGCTACGAATATAGACACTAAGATGAATTATAATAAATACGTCTGTTCAAAAGGGAGTAGCAGCATAAGTGAAAAAAATGCTAGGGCTCTATTGTTTGAATTATCTTTATTGTTTTTGTCATAAATTGCAGGTCATACTACAAATATAGACACTAAGATGAATTAGAATAAATATCTCTGTTCAAAATGGTATCGAAATCGACGGTCATTTTGGAAAAAGAACGGACGTCTTTGATTTTTTTTGGCGACGAGCGCGTTTGTCTTATTAAGTGACCCACTCCGAAACTACGTGCCGATTTGGTGATTGTCTCGCCATCTGAACACTTACTACGGTATCTGCTCCACTAAAACGAAGTGGACATTGCAGCACCCTTAATTAGGTGGGGTGATGGAGTGAGTTGCAGGCAAGGGAAGGCACGAAGCGGTCTCCTCGTGTGCTGTAAATTATTCTGTGGATGGTGTGTTGAATTACAGGACCATAAGAGATGGAGAAGGCTTTATGGAGACCTTACTCCAGCTGATGAAGGCTGTGTATGGCTGCTCCTGGTGATGATGATACAAGCAGAGGACAGCCTTGTCAATATTTGTGCTACTTGTCAGCTTCATAGTTTTTCTGGAGCACTAGCATTTAATGCACACACGAATGGCCAGCTATTAATATTGACCTTCTGTATGTACCGTGGTGCAGTAGTGACGCACGTTGGACGATTTGGGGGTTCCACGTAGTTGTGAGTCATTCGCAATACGTCGCTGAGACCTAAGTGACCATTTAAATTGTTGACACCAGTTTTGTTTACAGTATTTTTAATGTTTTTCTGCATGTTATATACGACATCACGTGCTTTTTTATACTGTAGTTATGTGCAGTATTATATCTTGCAGGTTTCTTCACATTTTGTATTGTTAATCTAGGTATTACGGTAAGAGAAAACACCCTAAAATGATACAATACTGTACACTACAGTATAGTGGTGTTTTAGAATAACACTTTTGTAATCGTTTCAGCTGCCGAATCAATATTTTTCATGAGGAATCAATAAGCATGTATGTGATGTTTGCGCGTTTAAAAATATAATTTTGACAAACTAAATCAATGAAATGTACCGTTAGAAATGTTACTGTGAATTACTTTGTTAAAGAAAAGCATGCTTTTATTATTCCCGGCACATCCTCCCTTGGCGATGACACCTGCGTGTCATCGCCTTAAACTACTTAATCAATACGGTGCCGTGGAAAAGTAATACTATAATACAAATTACAATATATGAGAAAACAAGTTTTGCTGGCTGGCTGGCTGGTGCGCGGACGGGCAAAGTGCGCGGTGGTATTTAAGGGCTTGTCTCTTGGAATTTTGCCTCACTTGATGCAGTAAATTTAGCTGTGACGGTCCCACCTGATGACGGAGACTTGTGTTGCCTCCGAAACGTCGTGATTTATTATTTTATTTCTATTATTACTTCTATTATTTTATTACTTATTTTTTCCCTCTAATCCCCTAGGGGCCGTCCATAAATGACGTCACGCGAATTTGGACGATTTTTGACCCCCACCCACCCTCGTCACACGGCGTCACAAAAAGTCATACCCCCCCTCAAATATGACGTC
>CM025634.2:4451222-4481233 GCA_014621495.2 Entosphenus tridentatus | reverse complement strand
AATATGACGTCACAAAGCTCTGCCCCCCCTCCCCAAAAAAAAACACATGCTTAAAATCGCTTTCAACTATTGTCATTGTAGTGCGTATTTAATGTGCCGCTGCACTCTGATGTTGTAGGAGAAAAATGTATTAAAAAGTCTATTTAATTAAGTAGAATGTGTTGTTTATATTTATTTAAAGTTGCGTATTTTTATGTGACGTCACATTTTTCAACTCCCCACCCCCTCGTCACATATCGTCACAAATGTCTGACACCCCCCCACCCCAGGTGCGTGACGTAATTTATTTATGGTTCCCCTGTTCTCCCCACCTAACCTCAGCGTGACCTCACACCCCTTTGGCATCGTTTTAACAAACACAAAAAAGTTCTGACTGGGTGGCTTGGAGAGACGGACGGTCACGTCCCGCGGACGTGCTGGCCTGCTCGTTGTCACGAGAAACATAATAAAGCGAAACTCCCGAGTATACGTGGGCGGATTGTCCGGGTTAAGCAATCCACCCAATACGCTCATTTGTGTCTTTCGACCCTTGTACCCCCTCGGGTCTCAATTAGGAGCAATCTCAACTATGACGGCCGGTGACTCAGCGCCTACGGCGAACGCCCCTCCAAAAAATGTCAACAAACCCGAAAGTGAGAAACGATGGCAACGCATGCCACCGTCTGCGTCTTCACGGCCATTCTGCATAGGTCAACAGTATCTTAGCGCCCAATGTACACATGCCGTCTTCGTGCACATCACCGGCTGTGATCAGAGATATGGGCACTCACAAATTAAAGGGATCACTCGTCACAGAGGACGCAAGCATTGAGAGACGCGTGCTTGGAGTCGCACTGAGAGAAAAGGGAAAATAGTGCATAGATGGAAGAGCTCATGCAGGTCAGGAACATAATGTTAACTTTTGATTTAAAGCTTTCGTGAGTGCAGGGATTCATATTCTTGGTTCTTTCGGTAAAGTCACGTAGAAGGGAAATAATAAAATAATAAAAATATAAAACAATACAAAATTCTCACGACGTTTCGACTGCAACACAAGCAATCATCATCAGGTGTGAAATCCCTTCTACGTGACTTTACCGAAAGAACCAATAACATATTGTTAACTGTTACGAAAAGCAATTGGGCCTGGGCAGGATGCTTCACTCGAAGGCATTCACTCATGTTCAGAAGGCGGCCACTTTCGCCAATACGATATCTTCAGTACGAGAGGGCCGCCACACGTTTGAAAGCATTGGGGGGATTTGACAGCAGCACGATGATGATGATGTGGGGGGGGGGGTTCACTTGTCTATTGTAGGGGGCCGTACATCAGGGGCCGCACTAAAGGCTACCAGGGGACGCCAGTGGCCCACGGGCCATGCAACAGAGGTCGCAACCGGGTACCCGATACTCGTACCCTACCCGATACCCAGCTACCCGTACCCGGCCGGGTACGGGTAGCCGTTTGCGACCCTGGTGCGGCCGGGTACGGGTACGGGTAGGCCGTGAGTCACTGGTGAGTCACCGTTTGTCACTCATTTCGGGTAGGGTACGGGTAGGGAACGGGTACCCGTACCCGGCCGGGTATGGGTGCCCGTTTCCGACCCTGGTGCGGCCGGGTACGGGTACGGGTAAGGAATCAAAACTCGTTTGCGACCTCTGCCTTGCAATGAAGAACACCGTTCTCAGGGATGATGGCAAGTGGTAAAGATTAATGTAAAAAAAAGAGGACGTCCAGAAAGGAGATAGAGCGATGAAATCAGCTGGTATGCAGAAGCTAAATCAAATATTTGCTTGTGAAATGCCGTTAGCTTGGGGAGGTCTTCATCCGGCGGTGGATAGAGCATGGCTGATGATGATGCCTAGCCTTGACTGAACGTCATTTGTGCTAAATGCCAGCGAACCAGCTGTTCTCGAACATCGTTAGAGTTTACACCACTAATGACAGATTCTGGAAATTGAAGTGCTTGTGCTGCATAATGACGCGTCGGGGCGGGAGGGGGAATGACGAGCAGTGTGACGTCACTCACACGTCACTGAGCACGATGGACAATGAACCTGTGCGCGCTTAACTCAGCACACGAAAGTGCTACCTCCGTTTAAATTTAAATTGAAAACTCATTTCTTTAGAACTGCTTTTTGTGTTTAGTTCGTTGGCCTTCCCCCCCCCTGCACCTCCGATTATCACGGTCGGCTACGTACATACAATTTCATTTACTGTATTTCAATGCATTTATACCTTTAAAAGTCGATTACATCTTTTTTTATGAATACAGTATATGTTAATTGCATTGTGAATTACGTTAACATTTCGCAGTACAGTAATGGCAATAAGGATTGGATTGAGAATAGTAAGTGTAATTATCTTTTCAGCATAACACCTTTAGAATATGAATAATAATAACAGTCCCACTTGAGTATCAAGGTTTGTCATGAAGGAGCCAGCATGCCTGCCTGGCACGTGCGCTCGTTCGAATGTACATTTACGCAGCCACTACTCATTGCAAGTGTTGTCAGAGGTTGCTCATACTTGGTTGCTGTATGGAAATGATGGAGACGCCAAAACCTGCACCTTCCTCTACCAATAGGGGATTTCCAATCAGCCCCAATGGTAGAGATCAATAACCACTATTCAATTAGAATTGAACGAAGTATTTTTGTACTGCATGAATGTAGTGCAGGTAGATAGTCGTAGATTTTTTTTTTACGTTTCAGATTATATTGTGATTAAGGTTGTTTTTATTTCAAGCATATGTAACTTGTGATGTTTAATGTGGTCTAATGTCGCTATATTTGATTCTTGACATATGTTTGATTTACGCCAATATATTTAATACACTTAAATATATCCTCAATTACCGTCCATAATTGACAATATATTGAATACTTTTAAATATATCAAAAATACAGTAATGAAACACAGCAACCATTAGCATGTGCTTGCTGTCTGTGGTCTGTGCCCGCCAGACTGCTATGCAACCAGAAAATACATAACTGTGTGTTTTATATACTATCGATTGACACGCCACAATCAGTTGAAAATCCACAAAAATATTTAAACGCAGCATATTTATGCGAGGTTTAATACTTGATTTGATGGTTTTAATTTGGATAATTGATGCATTAAGTACGTTTTTAAAAATGTCAATAATATAATTGAGGGAATATTCAATACATTCATTAAATAGTCGGAAATCAAACGTTTATCAATAATAAAAATTAGCTACAAATATCATGCCATAGAATTGGGCTTTCTCGGGAAATAAATGTCTGAATTACGACATCTCTTTTCCACTCACTCATAGTTCGTCTTCATTTGACCATACGAAATTATCATGGTCTGAATGACTAACATTACATCTCACTGCATCGTTAATATCATTACTTTCCACAATCGCTGTGCATTACCAACTATATAATTCCATTCTGTCATCGTTTTGTAAGCTATGCCAAGCAGCATGTATAAAGGAGCTCTGTAAATAGAAAGAAGATTAAATGCCATGGGGTCAATCCATACTCTTGGTGTGTAAAGATGTTTTTGAATTACCGGTAACCGTGTGTAAAAACCGGTTACCGTTACACATTATGAATGCCAAACGTATAGTGGCGACCAGAGGTTGCTGAATATCGATTCCATCTCCGAGCGCGGCAGTTTAAAGAATTGCCCAGTTTATTAAATCTGTCCAGCCAGTAATATCTTAGGGGTACACCACAGTCAATCGGAATGTCGCGGTGAGGTGCGGGGGGGGTAAAGTGTGAATACGGCCAACTCTTTAAACTCCTCTGTTCAGCATGGAAGAGTAGGCCAAATACACTCTGGAGCTCACTGGAGCGGAGGCCCTTCCGCCAGCAGGGGCGTGAGCGAGCAATTCCGGGGGCCAGTCGCCTTTGAGCCATTGATTTCGCGACTGTGATGGTTTTCTGGGAATGGACGTCAGCACAGTAACTGTTATTTACCACAAAAGTAGAATTGCATATCTATTTTAGTGTATGAATATATAGAAGTGAACCTCTAGAATCTGTGTCTTGTGACTCCCAATTAACTAACGCTTTTTTCCCCATTGCATATTAATTTCGGGTTTAAATAAGCGTTATTTTGGAAATATTAAGTTTTAGAGGATTAAATGTGTGGGGGGGGGGGGGTCGGCGTTTGACCAATCAGCGGACGTTCAGGATTTATTTTGACCGCGACCAATCAGAGAGCGGCGTCTTCGTGCTTCGTCCGCATTGTCCACGCGCCCGCTCTGTCGCCCACCCCACTCACGTTGACGCTCGCGTTGATGTTGCCGAGGTGTGGACGCGGTTGATTATTGTAGGAAGGGGTTTTTGTTTTAGTTTTAATATATAGTCGAGTGTGTGTGTGGGTGCAAGTCGTATTTCGTAGTTGTTGAGTTAAGTCGCTGGTTGTGTTTTTGTCCGATATGAGTTTGACGCGTCAGGAGGCGTATGCGGTGTTAGGCCTTCCCAATGGTGAGTTGTGATCGCGTGTACACCAGAAACGACACAATGCTATTTGTCTAACACGTAACTAGGGCTTTCGTGACCAATTTTATCCATAGTTAAGGTCGTTTTGTGTTTGTTTGGGTGAGATCGCGTAAATTTAAACGTGTCGTTTAACCCACCACTAACACAGCCAACGAGTAAAGAGTTTGTGTCACGTGTAAGGGTGACAGTGACTACTTTAGCACACCCGGTGTGTAAAACGTGTACAGTTTGAGTGCTCTGCGACGTTTCTCTGGTGGTTGTGTCCACACATTGCATGGCATGGTGTGCGTGCACGTGCGTACACGTGTTCTAGGCCAAACAATTCAAAACGAGTAATTAATCGGTATAGGTTTTTGGGTTACGCCACCTATGTAATGACCTGCCCAAATCTGTATTCACGCTCTGTATTATTTCGATAGTTTTGCTGCAATTAATTTCCATGTAAGCCACGTTCTTGGGCTATCATTTGTGGCCAGATCGCTTTCGAAAAATAAGCTAAGAGCTTAGTTGGCTTTGCCTGGTAAGATACAAAAAAATATGTTATTTATATACATATATATTAAAGTGCTTTGTTTACTTTTCCTGTACAATACTTTGCACTTTTATCGTGTTTTTGTGGTGTTTGTTGCGTTCTGACCCGCACCTACTGGACATCTTTGAAAAAATATCTTCATAGCTCATCGGATTCCTCCAGTATATAAATATTCTGATTGTGTACGTTGAACTTCTTTCGCACCGTACGTAGTCAAGCGTGCTTATCAGACACGGCCAAAGAAAATGACATTACACTTTACAATCTTAACTTGTTTAGCAATAATGGTGGGAGGGTCATAACATCAGAAAAGTTACCAGATCATTGTGACCTAACCCAAACATGTATTATGATGATTAATAACATGTTCTCTTGAAAAACTATTACGTATTGTATACTATTAACACAAGCAATCTCAATGTATACAAATACTCTTGACATAAGCACGCGTGCTTGTTTAAAACCCCATACAACTCGTAGGCATTGTAGACGCCGGTTTTAAACCATGCCACACACACTACAGACAACGCATTGTTGGACATTTTCGGTGAACTTCGTTAAGTGACATGCATTGGCATGTCACTGTTAACCGGCACTAGGACAACCCATTTGGCAATCCACTGCTGGATGATCACGATTACCCCACCCCCATGTTTATTTGTCTATGATTCATCAGGTTGGCGATTTCAGCTTGTTTGCCTAAGCACACTATCTAGGCTCAGCTCCGCTTATATTCCGAGATTTGGGAAAATCGGCTGTTTGGGCATTGGCCACTGAGAAACGAGGCCACTTGAGTATATAAATGTATACATCACAACAATACATGGCCGTGTAAATTAATTGAAGAGTCCCCATCACTGACCTACGCACTTGCTATAAAGACACTAGGTAAAGCCAAACACAGGATATATATGCCAGTTCAAAGAATATACTTTGATATACACAAAGATTTATAAAATACACAACGCTGTACTACAGTACGCAAACACAGTACACACACGTAGTACCGTACTCTAGAATATTAAATACCTTTTAAAGACAAATTGGAACGATTACTGCAAGTTTGGGTAAATACTGTCGAATGTAAAACTAAAACGCTGTCAACTTTAAAACGCATACAAAGGGGGGAAATTGATATACAGTATATAGGAAGTATTGTATATGAATTGGTGAAACACTCGTGTATGTATAGTGTACATACTGTATACGTGTTACGTATGGTTGTGTGTATATACCACAAAGTGCTGGGGGTGAATTCCTGAGCCACTCATGTTTTTCGAGCGAGTTGGTTATCCCTTGGCAACTTGCTGTTATTCTACTTTATTTGTTTAATATACAGACACACGCTTCACTTGAATAAGCGATTGCAATATCTCATTCGACTCTTGCCATCATCGTGATCATAATGCCGTTTTTCAAATGGTAGCCCCAATCTGGCTTGGGGTTTCCTACAGTATACATACGTTTGGTACCTTGCACACAGCATTGATATGCGGTGATTTTTCTGGAAGACTTTGCTGTTTTTTCCTGGATTTTTCTGTTTGCGTGTAGTCACTTTAAGATCTTCTTGGTTCTTTCGGTAAAGTCACGTAGAAGGGAAATAATAAAATAATAAAAATAAAACAATAAAATAATTCTCACGACGTTTCGGCCACAACGCAAGCAGCCGTCGTCCGGTGAAGAACAGGTCTGTCGGAAAGACAGCGTCTGAATGAACACCACCAGGCTTGGCAGCGTATTTTTAAGCTGGGTTGGAGGGGGAAGAGCGCCTTGACAAAATAATTTGCATATCAAGAGGAATTTAGCATTTTTTGGGGAATGCAAACGTCGTGAAACGTCGTGAGAATTATTTTATTATGTTGTATTTTTATTATTTTATTATTTCCCTTCTACGTGACTTTACCGAAAGAATCAAGA
Organism: Entosphenus tridentatus; assembly: GCA_014621495.2. Lineage (NCBI taxonomy): Eukaryota > Metazoa > Chordata > Hyperoartia > Petromyzontiformes > Petromyzontidae > Entosphenus > Entosphenus tridentatus. Next base: position 4,474,320 of record CM025634.2, on the reverse strand, counting down.
AGATGAATCCCTGCAGTCACGAAAGCTTTAAATCGAAATTCACTTTAAGATGTTTCTTGTTTTTGCTTCTTGCGGTTGCACCCGATTCAAGAGCCGAATGGCTCGGGGCTATACCTAATACATGAAACTGAAAGTATTATTGGGATGAACAAAACAAGAAACTTGTGGACTGGTAGCTACCAGCACTGAGAGGCTTTGCATGAATCAATGCTGCTGAATTGCCGACCTATCTTGTGCTACGGGGTCCCAGTTTGACGCAAAATTATATATACTACGCATTTCAATTTCAACGTTATTTTGATCATTATATTCTTTAAAATTATGCGAATACTTATTGACATTTTAAATGGAGATTCATTAGAAGATTTTAGCTACGAAAGTTGGTATAAGCGTAATTGATTTTGAACAGTTGATGTCCTGGAGAATGCAATGCATGATATTGTTTTTAATTAAAAGAATAGGTTTGATTAATACTACTGTTAATATGTACGTTATGCTGTTGTTTACTCATCTTGCATGGTACAGTGAAGGCGTTTATTAAAAAAAAAATTGGTTTATGTATTTTTTCCTACGTTAATGGACCTAAGGGCATCACTTTAAGCACAGTGTTAACAGCTGGTCATACCGTTTAGGTTGGTAAAGCGTTATTGTTGGCCTCGTATTTAATGGAAACTTGTTTTTATTTACAGGAGCATCTGAAGCAGAAATTAAATCTGCATACAAGAAGCTTGCTCTGGAATGGCATCCAGATAAGAATAATAACAGTGAAACTGCTACCATTGTGAGTGGCAGGGAGTGTTTGGTATATTTTATTTTAATGTGGTGGCACATATGCTCGTAATATTTTACATTTTCTTATGATCACTCATGCTTGGTGAAATACAATTGATCAGCATTGTACTGTTTCTAAATATCAGCATAGTTGTAATATTTGTGCATTTTGAGCATTGTACATTGATACATGGGTTGTTCAAATACCACATCACGTATTAATGCACCAACACGGCTGTTTACTTGAGAGAACATTGATTTTGCACAGATCGCTATTCCCTGGGGTCCAAGTCCAGAAGCACTTAATGAATCTTGAAAATGATGTTAATCTGGGTAAAGAGAACACTTTTTGTAAGTCAAATTTAATCGTGGAGTTGAGACAACTACGCATCCTAAAGTAAGGCGTGATCAAGGCAAATATTAATAACATTGAGAGCCTAAATATACTTGCCTCCACCGCAAACCGGCTGAAGTACACAGCTGAAAGTTATGCCAGCCGTGTTGCATGGATGACCATGCCGGCCATGTTGCATGGGGTTTTCTTGGCAGCTGATTGGCTGGTGCAGTTGGTTTGATTTCATAATCCCGAGGAAACCACTCCACTGCCTTACAGCATTGCAATTTGCCGAGGACTCCAACATTTTATTTGAATTTTAATCCGTTTTATTTTACGTGAGAGCTGTCGGATGTTGTTACAATCACAGGCTGCCAAGCCCATGACACACTTGACAGGCTTTTCCGTTGTTCAATCCCCAAATTTGTGAAGTATAGACTTTCTATCTGAAGACAACGTGAAATAATAATGCACATATCGTTTCGTCAAAGGGTTCAGCCTCTGTCATAACTTGAATTTCCTTTTGTACAATGCAGAAATTTCAGCAAGTTACGGGAGCATACCAACTTCTTACTGCAGAGAAAAATGAGGCTCACATGAGCTTGGTAAGCCACCAATAAAATTAATATAAATGTGTAATGCACACTTATTCTCCAATATAATATATTTTTTTAAATGTGGTGTGGTTGATCAGTCCATTTTATCGTCTCGTTTCATTTTGTACCTTTTTTAGGATGAAATGCTGGATTTATTCAACATGATGTTTTTTGGAGCCGGGGGTGGATTCCCATTTTATCGTCCGCGTTTTGGTGAGTAAACAAACAAAATAATGTACACTACCAGGTGATTAATGATTGCGTTTTTCTCTTAATAATCTAATGACCCTACATGCGAAGCATCTTTTGATAAATCGATGTTCTGTGCCAAGGGCCAGATGAACCTCTGATAAAATAAACATTTCATCCTCAAAATGTTAAGAACAATACATGCTAATGTATACATTTTATGATAAAACTATGTTATTGTTATTTCATAAACTACATATTTGGATATTTGAATAGACTATGTTTTGTTTGTTACCAATTTTATTTTCTTAAGTAAGTCTGTTAATTTCAGTGGTAGGTTACCTGAATGCAAAAAAAACCAAGGGATTCCATTGACAGTGGGTGCACAAGCACGGATTGAAAAAACCTCTTTGTAAAAATCATTCAAGTTTACAAACACTTGTGGTTTCTTTGTGGTTGTGTTTGAGTCCCATTCACACAGGAGGCATTTGAAGTCTTAAGATGCATGAGATTTGCTTGAAGGTTGTAGAAATGCTTTCCAGTGTACGTAATTAAAAATAATGTTTTCCCCTCACTTTTAGATACATGTATGCTGTTTTAGGACCTTGTCACCTCCAACAAGTGGCCAAAGATTTTTGAGTTCGAACATTTTAATTCCCATAGAATGAAGTCGTTCAAATGTAATGCCTGGTAACTTCTAGGCAGGATACTTCATATGAATTACATGCGAATCTCAACGGGCTGGCGTACTTGTGACTGTATACCGCATGCTGTATTAATTTTGTCTGAACATTTTACCACCGCCAATCCCACCCTTTACAGTATTCATCAATGGAGATAGAGACGAGTTTTACTCATCGGATGACAGCGATATGGAATATCTGTTTAACCCAAGCAGGGGTTATCGCGAACCCAACGCCTATCCCCGCCAGAGCGGCCGTGACCCTTACCATCGCACGCATGCCAGCAGCACCACCTCCACAGCTCACATGGGCAAGACCACGTACAACACCATCACAGTCGAGGTACGTAGCTAACGTCGCAATATTTATGTTTTTTTATGTGTGCGATAATGGTTTTGTCTTGAAACTAAATGGGGGGGAGGGGGTAATGCATGATTAATAATATTTTCTGAAATCATTGCCTGCAATGGAGAAACTTCACAACATAGTTGTATGAAGCCCTCTTATGTGATTTTCAGCTAAACCTTGACTTTGTGTAAAACCATTTCAACGCACACAATTTGTAGCTATGGCATTACTATGAAGGTGATTTTTTTGTTAAAATTGTCTGGTGTTTACTTACAGGAAGCAAATAAAAATGCAGCAGATCTTATACAGGAAGAACAAAATGCTAAAAAGAAGACCGAGAAACGTAAATCTAAAAAGCAGGTTTGTTTTGCAGAATTATCACGAACCATATACTCTTAGGTGTCCTTAATTTATGTAATGTAAAAGTGTGTTTATATCATTGGAAGGTTTGTTTTCAAAGGTATGGCATGGTAACATCAAAACAGCTGGATCTCCAGCCACTTAATTCAAACTCTTACCACCGTTGATTTAGGAGCAAAGCAACGTGTACAACCTCGCTTGTCGTGACAACAAATGGATCTTTATTGAAGAACTTAATGAAATAACTTCTACTCTTTCTTACTCGTAATTTCTGTCGACTGCAAGGCTATAGTGGATTATATTAGTGGCTAAACAGCCTACTTAGAATGGTTGTATTCTGACGTTTGTTAAGGCTCTTTGCTTTGGGAAAGTTTTTTGGTTTCCATCTTAAGTTATGTGTACCTCCTGGTTCAATTTGGGTCCCATGTTTAAAACTAATTGTCAAACCAGATAAGACCAATAAATACATAAAACGTTCTCTGAAAATAACTCCACCTGAAATACAATTGTGTTACGGACAGAGTATATTTCCTTTGTCATCAGCTTTAATACATAGCAGTAAATGTCGTCCACCATCTGAGTAAATAATAACAACACAAGGACTTTTCTATACTCCAGTATACATTTAACTTACCAGTATTTATAACTCAACACATGTTTTTTTCCCCTTAAATGATGCATGTTATTTTTTACAAATATGTATTAAATAATGTTATTCATAAAGGATATTTTTGATTCTACATAATTGTTTGGAAATATAAATGTGTCGTGCATTTTCTGAAGTGTTGATGTTTTCTTTAATGTTTTTTTTTAAGCTTTACTGTTTATATATAATGTAGCTGTAATTAAAACACAAGTGTTTGAAGCTTGCCTTGCCTTTTACAATTATATAAATGGGTGCTGTTATTTTTCATGTTAAAAATGATCTACTGTCCACAGAGGCGAAAGGAAAGAAAACGGCAAGAAAGAGTAGTTAAAGAACGCCATACAAATCCCGAAGATGATAAAGAGGTGTGTTTGTCTAATGTAATTACAGCTGATTGGAGTTGATATGATACGCAGTTTTTTTTCTCGATGTTGCCATTGTTTTCTTTTTACCACAATGTCCTGGGGTCAGTTTCCATACCGCCCCTAAGCACATAAATCAGGTTAAGCACAGGTGCCGAGAAATGTCACTGCTGCTGAAAGTGATTTATTGGATGCATTGTAATGTGTATTCATTTACACCACTTAAATCTGATTAATTCAGAACTTCGTAGAGCTCCAAAGTATATTATGGTTTAATACGTGTTTATAATGCCTATATAAGTGGTATTTGCAATGAACATATCAACCAATATACATACTAATAGTACCGTTCATGCAAGAGGCTTTTTAGTCTACCATGTTATCTAATTATCCTTGCTATTTGCTAATTTGAGCAACTGCTTGTCAGTATTTATCAATAACGTTTAGAGGGACACGTAGGCTTTGAAGTTGGAAACCTGATCTCATTCTTATATGGCCTTGGAGACCAGTGGGAAACTGCATATTTGGGGTTGGTGATACAACATTTCGTTATTGTGTGTATTTTGAACTGTTCTGTGCACGTTGCATGTGGGCGTTAAAATGCACTTGTGGTCATATTAGGTGCGTCCCATTCCTTTCATACTTTGGTGAGATAAAAAACAATGTGGCTCGTCGAAAGGCCCCAACCTCATCTTTGTGCTGGTTGCAACACAATTTATATGTGTTACTTTTTTGCACCATAAAAAATGGGACCCCCCCCCCCACACTTGTCGTATGTGGGGTTGAAGAACTGCCTCCCTTAAAGCAGTTAATTTGATTGATCCAGCACTAATTCACTCCAATCGCTCAGTCACTGGTGGTCATTTGGCCTCTTATCGCTCTTCTATCGCTATTACCATGGTTCCCGTGAACGTCACTCATTGATTCCTCCTCCCCATGTTGAACACTCGCTTTCGTCTCAATCGTTGTTTTAAATAATAAAAAACAATGTTTTTTGCGATTTCTGATGGCGGTTCTCTTCCTTGCTTCCCCAAAGCATCAATCCTGAGTCGTATTATCCGTCTTGTGTTTCAGAGTGTGTTTTTGGATAATTCAAGTGAAAATGAAGAAGAAACAGAAGTGGCTGCTGAAAGCAAAACTGTGAATAAGGAACCCATTATAAAACCTGGACCTCTTACAATGGACTCTAAAAAAGGGGCAGGAGCTGATGATGCCCTCAAAGGGAGGACCGTAACTAAAGATAGTAATAAAGAAAATACGAGTCCACCCGCGTTCTCGGGCACCAAAGACAAGGCAGGTGCTGCTTCATATTCGGAGACTCACGATAACAAGAGTGTTAGCATTGAAGTGAAGTCGAATGGACATGCCAAACAGGCGAAAGCGAAGGATGTACCTTCGCATAGGGAGCCTGTACATTCATACACACGCCCTGCTTCGGAGAAGATTCGTGGCAATGGCTACGTAAACGGTGCCGAGAAGGAGTCTTCGGATTCTGAAGACGTAAGTACAGCATCCGCTTACTTTTTACCCTCCTTTTGTATTGTATAACAAGTAGTACACGATTGACTTGAACATTTTATTACGCTGTTTCACTGGCTTGTCTTGAAATATTGTACTGCCAACATATATGGATGTATCTTGAATCGTATAGGTTGTTTTCTAATGAATATTACACTGGTAACTTGTGTAAATAACGGTTATTTTGAATATGATTAAAAGCATTCAGTCCTGTAATTAACACTAGGCATGAAACGACTCATTGGTTCAGATCATTCCCAATGCCCTTGTGTGAGGATAATTTTTCTAATTTATGCAAATTGTATGCTATTGTTACTTTCAGGGGTATTGGAGCAAATTATGACAAATGAAACTGTAAAAATAAGGCAAAAAGTAAGCCTTGAATTGCAGCTCCAAATTGTGAAAATCAAATCTCTCTGGCTTTGAGGAATGGTGGAGGTCAATTGTTATGTGCCTAATGATTAATTACACACCTTGGTAAAATGGTTGAGAATCGAGGGAGTTTGATATATAGAGGGTACTGTGTCCTCAGAATAATGAGCAGATGTATTGTTTACTACATATAACCATTTATTGGGGGGGGACCCCTTGTGTTTGTTGGAAAAAAGTTGGAAAATTGTAATTCCGATGCTCAAAATGTAACGGCACGCAACGGCATTGCAGACTTTGTGAGCTCCATTTCGACATCACACAAACATGTGCTAGGCAGTCCCAGTTTCGGACTGTACAGGATATTATTGTATTCTTACACTTGTTCTCCCAGCAAAGCTTCGCTGAGTCTCATACTCTTCGAGAGGGTCCTGCCAAGGAGGGCACGCTGTTGCTACGTATTATCCAAATTACGCAGTTTGCAGAATTATTCAGCATTGGTATGTTTGGCCAATGCCAGTTACGTTGTTAACTTTCAATTATGGGACGAAATCGGCAAAGCTGGAAGAATCCCATGCAGAATAGGGGGAGAAACACAAACTCCAAACAAAGGAGCCCCTGTTGGGACTTGCACTCGGTGTTCTTGCTGTGCGGCTCAAGTTATAGCTTTGCACCACTGCTGTAGCATTTGACTATGCATTTCACAATTACCTTGTGATTTTGAGTTGCTTCATGCGGACGTGGGGGGGGTTACCAATCTTCATAATATGCAAGTGTGTATCCAGGAGAGGTGAGTTTATCAACTTAATATTTTTATGCCTTACAATATTGGGGGCTACAGATTCCCACGTGTTAGTTTGATAACCTGCGGTCTAAAACACTTGTTTCTATTAAAATTTGTATTTTGATAGCATCTACATACAACCGCATCTCAAGACACGACAACACTGCGACATGTGCCGTTAGGGGAAAGGAGAAATGTATTAGGGAGAGAAAGAGGCAGCCACACATTCGCAGATATAAAAAGGAAGGTTTTGAGGATGAATTTGAATCGAGATTGTTGCAAGAAGGTAGTTCTATACGAGTGAAGCAGAGTAAAGAGAGTGACTTGACTGAGCAAAGGTGGACGAGGGTTGTAAGCGGAAAGCCTTGGTTGTAAAATCAGAGTGCATGAAGGAGTATAAGGTGAGATGAAATGATGAGAGGTAGTCGAGGGTGAGTCCATAGCCCATAAGTGTGATCTTGAAGTTAATATGGGATCAGTTTGGGAGCTAATGGGAGGGATCAGTATTAGGGTGGTGTGGTTATATATACATGTGTCGGGGTGATTGGCACTCACCATTCCACAGCCCTGCAGTACCACTGATTGTCAATAGGATGCAGCGGCGTTACCTCGCCAGGGCAAATGCCGAGGGGGTCACACAGAGGGCAACGGCGGATCCCAGTAACGGATGGGTGCGGGGAACCGGGGGAATGATGTCACCTTCCAGGTTGGCCCAGAGAGTTCTAGAAAGAGGGCGTGGCCAGGGCGGAGCAAGCCACGAACCGGTATATAAGCCAGAGTGCTCAGAGCTCTGGCCCCCGTTATCTACATGCTGAAGACTGAACCCCGGGCTGAAGAATAGGACCCTGGACCCCAAGCTCTACAGTCCTTCTAAGGGCTGGAGCTCAGGCCAGTGGTCAGGGGAGAATCGGTCCCTGGTAGAGAGGACCCTGGACCCAAGCTCTCTACAGTCCTTCTAAGGGCTGTAGAGCTCAGTTGAGGCCAGTGGTCAGGACCCACGGACCAGGAGGGTCCGTGGGTCAGCCGGAGGACGATAGGTTAACGGGTGACCAGTGTTAGGTCTCGCAGAGTCCGGAGGCCATTACCTCCCCAGGTATCGGGTAAGGGGACCGTTATACCCCTTGTGTGTGTTAGGGACCGTGTCGAGAAAAGACAATAAATACAGTGTTGCGTCGAAGAAGTTTATTCGTCAATAATTACAACACTACACATGGGTGGATGAGATGTCTGCCATTTGGTCGAGTGTTTTTACATGGCTTCTGCCTATTGTTTTGCTATCCACACTGACGTTAAATGATCTCATGTCATATATAAAGTTATATGTTAATTTACAATCAGGAAATTTGCTTAACTTCGTTAAATCTTTGCCCAGGACTTTGAGCTGTATCATTGTTTCCCCACGTGGAAATGTGTTGAGTGAGCATTTTTTCCAAATAAGTGCTTCAGTCTGGTCAATATGAACTGGAGAAAGTTGCTACCAATCCAAGATGAGACTACATTAAGGCACAATGTGTAAGTGGCAGCCAGTTTGAGTTGATGGACTCTGTGTCAGTTACAGCTGGGTGTCATCAGCATAGAAGTGACGTTCAACCTTAAAACTAAAAAGATTTTGCCAAGTGGAAGAAAAAATATATTAGGTGATTTCGACGGAGGTGATCTAGGGATTGAAAACAAGAGGTTAATGAGATGGTGGCCTCTAAAGGTGACAGGTGAAAGTGAGGAGATTGCGTTGACATAGGAATGACTGGGATATGAGATGCATTTTGGCTGAAGTTGGCCAAGATGGAATTGGACAGATGGATGTTTAAATCCCCATTAATTGTGTGTAGAGAAGGGAGAGACCTAAGTTTTGAGGTGGGATGGATGACAGTTGGAGATTGGAGGCAGGTTGGAAATGAAGGAAAATCAATTAAAATAAGTGAATGTTTTGGCAATTTATGGAGGGAATTTAACATTACACTTTGACAACATAATTTTCTGATCAAATGTGTTGGGATGTGCAGGGCTTAAATGAAGTGTATGAAATGTGGTATTTTTCAGGAACCTGAGTGGGATATGGGTAGTGCCTTTTTTGCCAAGGTTGCAAGCAAACAACAGCCAAAGCATACCAAAGTGGACAAAAAAGTGAAAAGCAAGGAAAAGCCAGTCCCAGTTAAAGAAGAAAAGCCTACAAAGGTAAAGATTAAGTCATGCTTATTTTAAAATAATCACACTCCCAAGGTGTCAGACATTTGTACTCTGAGCGTATGAAGAAAATCTTTTTAGCACATTCCGATTGTCACCATGCCACATCCAATTACACTGCATATGATTTGGCCGGTGTTGTTTTCCACTTGCTCTTTCTGTTAATGATATGTGCTTCTTAATCTAATCTCATTCGTAATGCAATTTCGTCTGTTTTTGTCATCTCAAACGCACTGCACTAACTCTACTGCTTGCTCTCTCCGTAGGTTCCCGCCAATGTTGTACCCCAGAAACCAAGTCCTGACGAGTTAGCTCAATGGAGTATACAGTTTGCAAGTAAGGTTAATTTCTCAAAAGTCAGTTTTGTACTGGGTTTTTTTAAGTCCAGGAAAAAGCTTGTAATATGACATTCTTTCACAACCCTTGTAAAATGCTATTAAATAATCGAACCAGCACAGGCTCTATCTAACATTGGAATCACTCATTTAATATGACAAGAATTATCTAGAAGGAGATTAAATAACATTGGAATAACTCATTTAATATGACAAGAATTATCTAGAAGGAGATTAAATAATTCATTGGCTTCATTCTTTGAAAATAATATCGTGCAACTTGCATACATCGTTAAACATTATTCACATATTGTACGCAGGAGATGCCCCTTTCCCATTCCGAGACATCTGCAAGTTGCAAGCAGTTCGCATTAATTTTATTTAGAGAGGCGTAGCGCTGTTCTTTTTAAAGACACTATACTCGCCGCGACACGACTGCATTATGAGAGATGGTGCCAAACTATATGCCTCATGCCTTCTCGCATAGCCTTGGAGCCTCGATAAGTCTAGAGGTTGAAAGACTGCAATGGGAAAGGGTTCAATTGCATTTATTGTGTCCATTAACACACACTCACTGTAATCCATATTTATTTTGAGTTCAGCCAAGTGGTCTGCACATAAATGTGTTCGTTGAACTGTTTTTCAAATCTTAACTTCTTGCAACTTCGTCTTGTTCCAAAACAGTGCAAGGTAATGAGTTGGCAAGTGAACAGAGTTATGCAGAAGCCATTGAGAAGTTTACTGAAGCAATTAAGTTATATCCGCAAGATTTTCGGTAAGTCAACTCCCTTTGTGTAACTTGACATTTTTTAAGCTAAATTTGAATACTAATATTATACAGCCAATTTGAGTTGATAGGAAGTAACTTGGCAGTTCAACGTTGTGTATGACAGGCAATAATGCATTCTAAAGGCAAAATGTTGCATGATAAAGTTGTTTATTATCCTAAGTTCTCAAGAAGAGAAACACTGCCAATCACAACTGGTGTAGCTAAGGCAGCAAATTATTTCTGTTGTGTTTTTTCTAATTGGATGTTTGCCAATTCTTAACTACATGTTTAGATCATCCTTGTTGAAAGACGTCTCAGAACTACTTATTTAGTATATAGCTACACAGTGATCATAGGCACATTTTTGTAAAATGTAGCTCCTCGGTTTTCTCATCGTTTATGATTTAGATGGTCTGTCATTTTGATTATATTTATAATCTGTGTCATTATTAACCAGGTATTTTGGAAATCGATCATATTGTTTTGAGCGTCTTGGAAAATACAATGATGCCTTGATGGATGCGGAGGTATCTGTAAATATAAACCCAACATGGGCACGAGGATACTTTAGAAAAGCGCGGGCTTGCATTGGATTGAAGGTAAGGTTGCTGTGTTTGCAATCTTTGACATTTCGCGTGCAATTTGCATTATACCGTCCACTGGCTTTAATAATAAAGGACTATTTTGATATTATTTGCATAAAAATTACCTTGATTTTATAAATTCCACTGCAACATTTAACTTTTGTAAATGCAGCAATGCAATAATGGATAAATCCATCGTGTACAACTTTTGCTCTTGTAAATGTCACCACCCAATATTTCCATTCCACACCACAATGTCCATCTGATTTCCTCAGTTCGGACCTTGACCTATCCTTTTGAAAGGGAATTTGATGTAAATGACGATTTTTATTATAAGCAGCACCCAGATAAAACATTGTTTTACCTAATGCCAAATGGTCCAATTTTCAAGTTCAGATTTCGAATTAAGCATTGCTATCAGATTTGATGCCCAGAACCATCACGGCATGTAATAATACAATGATTGGTCAATCTATCACATACAGTGGCGAGAACAAGTTTGAACCCCAATGATAATTAAGGAAATTAAATCGTTTTACCATAATAGTCGTCTCAATTCAAAACCCGGTCTTTTCTTAAGTATACAATAGGGTTTATCTTAACAAATTCCTTGTCTTCTGAAACGAAATGATGTTTGAATTAAACAAATAATGAGTAATTAAGGTTCAGGGTATGTGAAAAAGTAAGAACCCCTGGTATCAGCTCAAGGGAATTATAATCAGTATTTAAATAGTTAGGTTGATCTTCAGGGGTTAGTTTTTTGGAGACCCCACCCAATATAAAGATCAAAAATTTTGAGTTTGCTCTTCACCATACAGGTGAGTGTGAAAACAAGTAATGCCACGATCAAAATATATCTTGAACTCAGAAAAATAGTTAATGCACATCGGTCTGGAAAGGGTTAAAAAAACATTTCTAAGGATTTGTGGCTCAACCAATACACTGTCAGTCAACAAATGGAGAGTTCATGATTCAACCATCAGAACAAGACTGAACAAGAATGGTGTTCATGGAAGGATAGCAAGGAGAAAACCCACTGCTCTTCAAAACGAACATTGCCCGTCTGAAGTTTGCCAAAGAACGCATAGATGATCCACAAGACTTCTGGAACAATGTTCTCTGGACAGACGACTCAAGGCAGAACGTTTTGGCCTCAATGAGAAAGTTATGTTTGGTCAAACCAAAACACTGCTTTCGAATAGAGAACCTCATCCCAACTATCAAGCATGGTGGTGGGAATGTGATGGTCTGGGGAGCTGCTTTTGTCGCCTCAGGACCTGGACAGGTTGCCATCATTGACACAACCATGAATTCTGCATTGTATCAGAAGACTCCAGAGGAGAATGGCAGGACCATCCGTCCGTGAGCTGAAGCCGACCCAAAATTGTGTCTTGCAGCAAGACCGTGATCCTTAACATGCAAGCACAGCTCCAAAAGAATGGCTGCAGAAGAAGACATTGCAAGTTTTACAATGGCCTAGTCAAAATGCAGACCTCTCAACCCCATCGAAATGTTGTGGCAGGACTTGAAGCGAGCTGTCCATGGAGTTCTATCAGGAGGAATGGGTCAAAATTCCTCAAATCAGATGTGAGAGACTGACCAAAGGTTCCATGAAACACTTAGTTGCAGTGATTTCTGCTCAAGGGGGTGTCACCAGTTACTGAATCTAAAGTTTCACATCATTTTTCACACATGGTTATTGAACAGAATAATTTGAGGATAAATAAATGTTTAAAGAGATTCACGTTTTATGTTTCATTTGTTTAATCGGGTTATCTTTATTATTATGACTTAGATTAAGATCTAATAACATTTTAGGCTTGAATTATGTAAAATATGAAAATCCGAAGGGGGTTCACACTTTTTCTCGACACTGCAGAACAGTCTTTGGAGTATTAGTCTTTGTTAAAAATGTCCGTTTCTATTACTCATTACGTATGGAATTATTCACTCCCCCACAATTATATGTATCGTCAGGAATAGGTGTTACAATTCAAGGATAAATATACTTTATTTTTCCTTTGGATTTTCTCAAGTTCTGTCTTGTACTGTGTGCATTCCAATAAGTCCAACACGAACATTGTATATAATTTGCATAAATCTATTATTTTGTGCATGCATTTATTTAATTGTTACATGCCTACTAACCTTCCATTGCGCATGTAAGCTTCTGACTAAAACATGTGGTGTGTTTGTTAATTTTACAGCATTATAGAGAGGCAGAAAGTGCATTATGTCAGGTGATTAATTTAGATATGTCTGAAGATGCTAAGCAAGAGCTGATGAACGTGCGAACACTTCGTCTTATGGTAAGCTACTGCACCAGTGTCATACAGTGTGTGCATATTGGAGTTTTTTTAGTTCAGGCATAAGCGAATGGATTCGGACAATTTTTCATAAGATAATTAAGTGCAAACGTAATGTATTCATATAGAGTGATTTTTCACAGCTGATGAAGTAGGGTGGAACTTTAATGAATGTATATAGTATTGCTGCCTTTCAACCTTGAGTGAAGTGTAAATTTTCGCCTCATGGCAAATTAATTTTTGCTTTCAGTGCCATTTGCCATCTTGCAAGCGTGGAATAAATAGCTTAGCGCTCTCATTTGTGAAAACCGGTTTAAGTTGAAAGCACATTTTGTTTACTGATGTTTCTCTCGGTGCTCTTGTAGGAGATGGGCTTTCCACAACAGCAGTCGGAGGCTGCAATCTGGAAGTATGAAACGGTGGACGCTGCTTTAGAAGCACTGCTTCGAAAAACAGGTGCATATTCCAAAGCTTATATTTCTTTCTAAATACCGTATTTGTTGCCATAATTGTCCTAATCCCTATGATAAGCTTCGCTTAGTGAGGGATGATTGATGTGGATGGATTCTACAGCTCTGCACGGCGATCTCGACACGGTAGCGAGATGTTAACTACCTCGCCTGGTATACAGGAGGTCGTGGGTTCGATCCCAACCCTGACGGCTGTATATTTGGAGTTTGCATGCTCTTTCCATGGTCGAGTGGATTTTACTCCTGGTCCTCTGGTTTTTCCCTTCACATTTAGAAGCATGCGTTTTTAGAGTAATTGCTATAAATTTCCACAAGCCCCACTTCATTGAGCTATGATCTGTGTCCAGTTCTCATCTGGAAAAGATTTATAGCTCAGTGGACCTTACCTGATAACATTGAAAGTTTGGTATAGATTTTAGCAGCAGCCATAACACTCATCAATTCACAAACTCAGAACTTAAGTAATCGCCAATAAACTGACTTTTACTGATTTCGGTCTGCTCTAATTGTATGCAAGCATCGCTGACTGCAATGAATATATTTGTTTTGGATTCCATTGTGTTAAATCACAAATATGTAATATATTTTAGTTGTAGACACTAATTAATTGAGAAATATAAACGTATACACCGTTCAAAAGTAATGCAATGCTAAAACATGTTAAAGCAATACAATCTAAGTGCTTGGTTATACCCAGCACGTTATGGGCAAGGGTTTGTAGATTGCCTATTTGTGAATCTCCCCAACTTTTTGAGCAGTGCGTGTGACGACGAGCTGAATAGAGATTTTTTTTTCACGAACTTGCGTTCACTTATGTGATTTTTTTTTTTTTCCCTCACATTGGCCTCCTTTTCACAGCTACTCCCAATTATCTTAGCACATCTATAAAACACTCCAGTATTTGGCCATGGCATCCCTAATGTATCGGCATTGTAAAATAACAAGTTTCTTAACTCAGCCAAGCTTTCCAGGATAAAACCTGTATCCTTATTTTCCTGGATAGAACATGTATTCTTACTTGCCTGGATAAAACATGTGTTCTTACTTGCCTGTACTTGGTGGTAAACCGAAGTTTGTAACCATTTTGTAACGGTAAAGCCAACTGGTGTTTATTCTCGAGCTTATCAAAATAATGTTAAGTATTTGCAATTGAGAACACTGATCCTGTATCTGATCTCTACTCCTGTTTCAGGTGCCTTGCCAAAATCCGGTGTGGGCAACATGGGGATACAGAATCATAAACTACCAAGTACTCGACCAAGTAAGTAAACCTGTAACTGATACGTCAGGGTATTTTTTTAATTGTGTTCGTAAATGTATTATATATTAGAAAATTTTAAACCCATTTCAATAAATGAGCCTCTTACGTAAGAAATGTTTGTATGGGAACATGCGAATGGCAAAATGCGTTCGAAATTGCCAGCTTATACCCATGAACTTGCATTGTAATGCCCAAACTAATTACACGGCTATAAGGTGGAACGTGTATTTCATTCTTTAAAAGTAAATAGTTTTTTTTTGTATTTTGTTGCCGATCTTGCTCTGCAAAGTACAATCTGGACAGCTGTGGTACATTTATAGAAATTGGTGTCGGAGTATTAAGAGTTTTTGTGAAAGCAAATGACATTTTCTTAGGCAGATTGATGGACTATATCCCAGGTACAGCAAGTAGTTTATGGACACCCTGAATTAAACTGGTAACTTTTTATAGTAGGCTATTGGGAAGTTCGATGCAGCATACACAATAAAGCAGTGGAAGATGTTAGGTTAAGAGATGTTTATTTTTTCATGTAAATGTCATGCATTTAATTTAGATCCCATACCACATAAATAGCATGAAGGCTCACTTTAATTGTGGGATGTGGTTTGTTATTGATAATTATCTTTTAGCTGCCTAACATTAATTCAAGTAACATTAAATTGATACATTATGACTTACATCTGTAAAACAAAGAATGCCATCCTCTCCTTGGCAATGGACAAAACATTAAATCCAGTCGTAGCGTTATGCGATAACAGTACCTTTTATACCCATCCATGTAACTTTCAATGTCGGCTCTTCCCAAATTGTAGTTTTAAAGGCTCCATCAGCCCCCACACACTTTGTTTTACAAGTGCACCATTCATAATACAGGTTTCTTTTTTGGGTTAGATCGCGTAAATATAAATGTCGACATAGCCAACTAGTAAGGTTTGTCACGTAAATAGAACATGCCAATTCGTTACTAGCATCATCAGGTTGGCATATTCTGTTTACGTGACAAACCCTACTAAATGGCAGGTGGTGGCGGGTTTAACGGCACATTTATATTTATGCGATATAACCCAAAAAACCTGTGTGCATGATATTGGTCGTGAGAGCCGAAGTGTTAAACTAAGTGGACCATTATTTAAAAAGACATCCTATTTGTGTGTGCTCATGCACATGTTGTGCATTTACACAACCTGTAGATGTCACCGTACAGAGAACCCAAGACTCAAATGGTGCTTTGGGCAATTCTTCAGTGCCTCCACCACCTCCGTGAGTAACGTACCTTTGCCGTGTCACTTGAATCCGTAGCTTAACGTCATGTTTTTGCATCTAATGATGTTACTGGTATACATGCGAAACAATATGCGTGCACTTGAGAGATTTTCCAGATGTTAAGATCCTTAATACAAAGGTGGCATTTTTGCATATAATAAATAATGCACTTGTGAGCATGATGGGTATGTTATTCAAGGACTTTTTGCCATTTTATTAGTCCGTCTGCAGTTTAAAACAATGTTAATTTATTTTATTCTCAGGTATAACCTCGTCTCTTTATGGGTGGGAAACTTGACTTCTGCTGTTACTGAAGACATGCTTCAAACGCTGTTTAGGCCGTAAGTATTTATTTGCGGCTATACGGTGCATTACTATTCCAAACATCGAAGTATTGACTGCATTGACAATACATATTCTCAAATATGTGCACACATGCGAGAAAATGTGCTGAAATAATTTGTGATATATTCCCATTGGACTCCTGTGGGGCAGTGGTTTTATGATGATTTGCTACGTCAGTTTGGGTCCCCTAAACAGCCAGTTACAATGTGCATGGTACCCAGCTTTTGTGCACTCCCCATGTCATCTGTGGTCACTGACTTAAACATGTTCAGAAACATTAGGATGAGCACCGATTTGTCCATGCCACTGTATTGCTGCATTGCTTGTATTGTATGCACGTTTCGATAATTTAATAGTTTTTTTTTATCGACTGAATATTAATATTTGAAAATATAAATCTATTTTGGAGTGCTTTCAGTTAAATCTAAAATGTATTTTGAACAATATAGCAAGACCCAAGATGCATTGTATACAGTGACAAAGACAATCCAAATTGTATTGAATTGTCTTTATATTACTGTTCAATAACGAATTTGCGTGCTCAATGGGTAGTGTACTGCACTGTGGCAAGTTTGCTGCTTGTTTGACCCGATTTATTTGTGAATCGGACAGATTTGGACAGATCCACAGCTTCCGAATGCTGCTGGACAGAAAGTGTGCGTTTGTGAACTACACGACCAAGGAGGCCGCTGACAGAGCTCTGTGGTCCTTACAGGTGCGTTTGTAAATGACAAGGGAAGTGTGTCTCCATGGCATCTGCGGTTACTGTGTGCCTCTGTTAACATACAGAATTGTTGTTTTTCAATCAATGTACAGCGTTTGTGTTCCATGACACAGGATTGTAAATGTTGTGGCTTGGCTCTCCAACTCCAACACACCGGTGTGCTGTACTAGTGACGAATTGGCACGTTCTGTTTACATGACAACCCTTACTAGTTGGCTGTGTCGGGTGGTGGCGGGTTTAACGACACATTCGTATATTTACGCGATCTAACCCAAAAAACCTCCTGTGGACACAGGATTCAGTTTACATCTCGCCACCGTGGCGCCTGGAATACAGGAGGTCGCAGTTTCGATCCCGACCCTGACTCCTGTATATTTGGAGTGTGCATGTCCTCTCTCCCCTCCGAATTCAGAAACATTTGTTTAGATTATTTGGATACTGTAAATTTCCACATCAGCCACTTCATTGAGCTATCATTTGTAGCCAGGTCGCTTCTTAATAAGAGCTACATAGCTCAGTGGGCCTTACCAGGTAAAAAAAAAGTTTAGAAAATATATATATATTTTCGCTCGTTCGCTCCCCCCCCAGTTGAGCACATATCAGATATCTGTGTAACAACCAAGTCTCTGCGTGGAACAAACTGTCCCGTGTGATTTTCTATATGGAAATCTGGAGCTGCTCACATAATGATAGTAAATGTAGTTTTCATGTCACGGCCTTTACACCCGGGCTAGCTTGGAGTGCTTTATACACGATGAGTGGCTTTCACCATGTAAAAGTAATAACGTAATACATTAAATTTTAACATTTTCCACAGGTTTTTGAGCTACAGCATTAGTCACCCACTTGAACGTGTGATAAGTGACAAACATGTTTGCCCATTTAATAGTGTTTTTCGTATCATCTGCATCCTGTGAAGAAATTCATTTCTAATTGGAACTCTGGCAGCGAGCATTCTACTACCATGCTGTGTTGGAGAAGGGGTCCAGAAGTTGGTGTCTCAGAACTGTCAAACTCAAATTTAAATTCTCAAATCTTGATTTGAAGCTTTCGTCACTGCAGGAAACCATACGCTCTGGTTCTTTCGGTAAAGTCACGTAGGTAGAAAAAATAAATAAAAGAAAACACGACGTTTCGGTTGCAACACAAGCGGCCGTCCTCGGGTGAGAAAACATTTTAATTCTCAGCCTGACGTAAGCTAAATTGCGTGAATTTGTATTCTTGTACAAACTTTGACCGAGCCGAGACCATCAACTTGCTACACTTTAACACAATATATTAATTGGATGGCTTCCGGGATTCTAACCCTGGATCTCAGGCAAGGTACGTGCTCATTGCACTGACCATTGAGGGGCAGCAAGACACTCCGGATGGCGAACCTTTTTGTGGAGACCTTGTATTTTTGGTCCTTGATATGCATGCATTCATGTGTGTGTGTGTGTCTCCCTTGTGTCCTCGACAGGGATACCAAGTCGCAAACACAAACCTTCTCATCCGCTTCCAGAGTGCCTCCACAAAGAGCGTCGCCGCCACCTTTCAGCAGCCTTCAGCAGTGCCACCAGGATCCAAAAACGGCTTCACCAAAATGCAAAGCAAAGATGGGTTTCACTAAACTCCACACTTTATGGTGAGAAGTTCAATCTGGTCTCTGCCGCATTATTATGCAAGTACATGTCGATATGGGAAGAATGAAGCCCTGCTGGCGTGATTAAATGTAGTTTGAGTAAATAATTTTGTCTGCAGGAATATTGAAAAGCTATGGCGGTTGATCCGAATGATCCACACATTCCTTTTCACCCCACCCAGTGCTAGCAGGACTGTTCGGTTAACTTGGTATTTATTGTCCTTAGTGCTATTTACCAACATGCCACTCATCACACATTAACATTCTATATATTAATGAACACACTTGTATACATATTATGTAAGTACTGCTTTGATTGAGCATTGCAATTGTTGATTTGTTTCTTCCCAGGTGAGAAGAAGGCAACGTTTACCAGCCTGTCTTCTTGAATGGACTTCAAATCCACCCTGGATGAAGGGCCGCCACTGTTCCATAATATCGTTTGCATTGAATATACCAGCATTATGAAGCATTCTGGTTTAATTTTGAAGCTGATAATGACGTGATGGCAAAGTTTTGCCTGGTGTCGCATATCAATGATTCCAGGAAATTGAACCTTGTCGAGAATTTACACATCTATAAATGACAATCATTTAATTGCCTACGTTAGTTGGCCGACTCGATTTGAATTTGTGCAACGCTAAAACAAAACCTTAGTTATTTAAGAACTTAAATTGCAAGCCTCCAATATAAGAATATCTTTTTTTATTAAGTTTGTCGTTAATCTGACGTGTAACTTGCCTCTGGTCAGTTTTCATGCCATTATGCATTTGTTACCAATTATGTTTATGATACTTTGGGCTCATACAGTTATAGAATGCCTTAATTTTAATAACTACTTTTATTCAACGCTTTTCTAGGCTTCATCTCGTTCCGTTATATTACATGGTAAACTAAAGCCTACATCAGCCAAGTGCTTGCAACAAAAGTATATGATCACGATGTAACATTTGGTATTTTATAATTGATCATAACCAGCTCTCAAGTCTAAAACATGATGATATTCATAACTGATATATGTTAACTCCAACTTTATTTTGCAGCTTACTATATTGACCGGCTAAGTATAAAAAACATTTACCTGCACACACACTTGTCATAAAGGTTCTGCTATTTTTTTTAAGTCAAGTGGTAGGCCCAAAAGTTATCCTGATGATGTTGACAGCAAATACAAACGTTTAAATCGGATATCTTCATAGATGGCAGCAATAAGTTGAAGCTGAGGTTAACAAAACTTAAGACATAGGTCGGTAGCAGTTTAGTTTAGAAAAAATTACAATTGTTGCTTATTTCAATGCAGTTATATTTTTCCTGTAGGCACCACCAGTCTGCCTTTAGAAGATGTGCAGCAATTCCACCACTTGCTGTAAAACCACCAATGTGGATAAGATGCCCACAATTAGTTTGAGCATGGGAGTATTAACTTTTTTGACTGTCAAATAAATATTAATTAAAATCATTGTGGTTTTTGGTGACTTTATTGGCCTTAATCGAGAAATAGGAGTTTTGGTCAATTCCTATTTTTATTAAATGCTTAACCTGGATTTCAAACCAAACAATTATGCCTTCTCAGCTCTGCTAAAATAATTTCATCTCAGTGTCTACCAAGGATGTTGTTGTGAAGCTGCTCCACATTACAGCTATCAAAAGAAATGTTCTTAAACCACAAACTCGCGTGGGTAACCAGTTTTTCTAAGCCATACACTGAATGTATGCCTTGGACTTTCATTAGTTTTTATCTATAGTTTAATATGCTCTTTAGGTGTTTAAAAAAAGCCTACAGATGTACAGTAAACATCAAAGCATAATATACGTTTTCATTTAATCAGCATTAGTCGGGCAGGACTGTTTGAATGAAAAACTTTTCACGTCCTAAATAACGACAGTCTTATTTTTCAAGGATTAAGAAGCCGAGATTTAAGTTTCCTGCAGCTACACAGCTTAAATTTCCCCCTTGCAGATTGAGAACATTTGCAATTACCAATGTTTAAGGTTTCTATTTTACATGTAGCTATCTTCTTAATGTGCTCTGCCTTCGACGTGTGTTAAGTCTTGCCTAGAGGGGGTTAAAACAAGTGGTGTAATTCCCAGTCCAAGGCCCGCGTGCGCACATTGAGAGCCATGTGGATACGATTTAAAGATGATGCTGGAGCGCCACCAGGGGGAACTGCATTCTAAGCCAGTTTAACCAAGTGGAGGAATTGCAGCTGGAATTCAACGACATGGACCAACTTTAAATTTTCAACGAAATGCCGCTCCCTTGCAGACCACACAACAAGCGGTGATATAACGTGGATTGCAAACGTAGTTTGTAAAGGCATTGGGATGGGTATTTAGCACTGCAATTGGCTAAGCCCCTTTTAAACGTTGACATTCCACTGAAATTACATGGACCGGTGTTGGTTCGTGGTGAACATATTAGGAAGGTATTTTTAAAGTGCTTTATATTAAATGTCGTTCTTGCAAATCTGCTGAGTGAATGGCAGGTGGGAATTTATATTTATTATTTTGGCTATGCCAGCTCATTAACCTTTTTTAGAATTTGACGTAGTATTTTGCAAATGTCACATTTTTATTGCGTTGTTTGCTATCGGTTTTAAAGTTTGAACGAGAACTCTATTTAATGTTAAGCTGAATTGTTGATTAGAACGTTTTAAGTTAAATGCTAAAAGTTCTCGATTGCAATTTTGTAATCTTTTGTAATGAACGTTACGTTCATACCTGCCACTTTCAATGACATCAATAATTGTAAATACAAACCTCTTAGTATCTTTGATAATAAATCTTATTTGAAACTTTGCATTCCGATGTAGTATGTCACTCCACTTATACTGGTAGGAACCTCCCTGGTTACACCAGCCCACGGGATTATTCTGTCCGTCCGTCGTGCATCCAAAAATGGGAGGGGAGGGGCTGGGTGGGGAAGGGCTGGGTGGGGAGGGGCTGGGTGCTTGGAATTACCACAAAGGCCATTGAGTATTTCGTGTTGATGGTCCGCATTGGCTGGTCGGTGTAAACTGTTTACGCGCGAATGGCAGGATTTAAACTATCCGCTCGTGCTGTCGCTGCAAATATTTTTTCTATTGGCGATTAAACTGTTTAAACAACAACAAAAGTACATTTGAAAAATTCGTCTGGCTGATAAAATCCACGGCACTCGACTTCAGTAAACACGTGTTGGTTCAGCCTCACTCGCACGAGTCTCAATATTCGTGACATTACTGTGAAACTACTGCACTACATCGTTTTTTTTTACACCTGTAAAATGCATTGGCTCTGTGTGTGGCCGAAACTTGCTAAGGATCTGGCTCGCGAACCGTGGGGTGAAAGTGTAAAAAAAGTACCCAGGTAGCACACCATCAGCCCCGTGCTGAGCCAGCGCTATTCCGATTTTGCTTCCGTCACATTTAAAGTAGTTTAATTAGCGATTTAGTGCTGTTTTCGGTTATTTATTTCTTACCGTGTGCTCGACCCTACCAACTCACACGAGTTCGCTGGGGGGGGAGGGCCCCTACCAACTCGCACGCGTTCGGTGGGGGGGAGGGCCTCTACCAACTCACACGAGTTCGGTGGGGGGGAGAGGGGAATTCTCTTGCGTGTGGACATTGCGCAACACAGATTTATAACTCCCTTCAAACATTTATTACCATCACTGTTTACTCGTTACGAATTTACTTTTATAGGTTAGATTTAATGACAGGGATTAACCATTGTTTATGAAGAATAGTCTTTTTCTGTACTCTTGAGGCATAAGCAGCCACGCAATATCACTTACTGCACAGGGGCAAACCAATAAATATACTCAATTACGTCTTCATTCTGTCATATTTACACTTGCTCCCTCAGTACGGGGATTGAGCAGTGACGTTATGTCAATTACGATTGATTGGTGCGCATTTGCTCATAGTTACAGGTAGGTTTGGTTCATTTTGTATTCGTTGACTTTCATTTATTTGCCGCTCTTGCTCGTAGCAAATGTTTGCACCAAAATGGCAGAACACCCTCGCAGTCGTTCGTAATTACTTTTGCTAAAGTCTATTATTTACAAAATTATTTAGTCTATATAAAAGTTAGTGTTGCATGTGTACGTCCATGTGTGCGTGTGAGTCCATATATGTGTGTGCATTGTGTCTGCGAGTCCGTGCGTGTGTGTGCGTCAATGTGTGTGTGACAGTCGCTATGTTTGTGTACGTCCATGTGTGTGTGTGCGGTGTGTTTAAGTCGATTGTGTGTGTGGAAGTCCATGTGTGTGTCTTAGTCGATGTGTGTGTGT
>CM025634.2:4424491-4451212 GCA_014621495.2 Entosphenus tridentatus | reverse complement strand
TGTAAGTCCATATGTGTGTGCGTAGTTCCATGTGCGTGTGAGTCTATATATGGGTGTGTTTAAGTCGATGTGTGTGTGGGTCCATGTGTGTCAGTCGATGTGTGTGTGGACGTCGATATGTGTGTGTGTGAGTCGATATGTGTTTGTGTGTGTAGGTCCATGTGTGTGTGACTATGCATGTGTGTTTTTAAGTTTATGTGTGTGTGTCTTTTTCGAACCGGGCAACGCCGGGTACTTCCCGCTAGTCATTATATAATTATTCCATTACTCAACGAATAGTACCTTGGTTTAATGGCATTTGTGCAATAAACGCAAACGCATCCCAATCTGAGCGATTCGTAAACTACGCAGCATAATATGGGCCCCACCCCTGTCCGATGTCTGTTGTTCTCTCGTCTTTGTGTTCCACGAATCTCGAGCCGGTGTATTCTCCACATCTGTGCGCGGTCCCCCTATCGCGAAAACGAAAGAGGCCGCTGCATGGATGACGATAGGACGCTTCTGCGCACAGGAATGTTCAGACTGCCCCAATCCAGGCGGAGTCTGGAACAAAATACCGGACATTTCGTGGTGGTAACGTAATCATCATCATCACCACTACCACCACCATCATCGGGAGAGTAAAGCAAACTCCGCAGAAGCAGCAAGCGGTTCTCAAGGCCCGTGAAGTGAGCGTGAGAGAAGAAGTGGGGGGGGAGAGCGATAGGAATTTTGGAACGGGTTTCTCGCACGTACACACACTCACTCATCCACGCACTAACTCATCCACGCACGCACACGAGCCTCCACGTAGCAATAAGCGCAGTCAGCATTGCCCGAAAGTCGCCGAGTTGAGTAAGACTGCTGCTGCTGATATAAGAGAAAGTAAGAGGACGAAAGTAAGTATGGTGCTTATTGCGTATGCAGTGTGTGCAAGCTGTACATCGGATGTGTCATCTGAAACGTTTAATGTTACATTTGACATGCTTAATGTGTGCTTTGTGCTCGTTTCGTATATCCCATAATTATAAATATATATAGAAAAGTAAAAAATAAACCTTGTACTCGTGTTAAAAAAATGAATGCCTAAGCTCCATTGGTGATTATGTGTATCCAGTAGCCGTGTTCTTTAAAGTAATTTCTAAAGTGTTCGTTGTCAGTGTCAGTCCATCGGCAGGTCGAGTGTGGTGGAGTATGAGAACTCCCATCTCTTTCAGGACGGTCTAGGCAGCCAAGCGTGCGTGGAAGAGTAGACCAATACACCCTCTCTTACAGCTGCCTCTCTAAGTCGAGGCCCCTTCAAACAGCAGTTGGCATGAACAATTTATTGCAGTCTAAGCTCATGGTGTTACTGCATTAGCATTGAGCGGAAATGCCTCTGGCGTTTAAAGAGCAATGCTTGCGGGGAGAGCGCCCACTTCGTATTCAGCTCCGGGCAAATGGTGCAAATTCAGTGGCAGAGCAGCATTCTGTGAAAAGATCAGTCGCACTGATGTCATGTCTAGACCTGTCCATGTGGGGGTCTGGTTATATGAGCCTTCTGGGGCTACCGTTTTGGGAGATTGAGGAAGGAGAATGGGTTTGTTCTCACATCGTTATCGTAAATGTAGTTTCTCCAAATGACCCACGCTACTGAAATCGAAACCGTTCGCCCAAATTTAACATCTCGTGCCCCCCCCCTCGACTTTTATTTCCGAGTACGTGCGAAAAGTAACGCATTGTTTGAGTTGTTGTTGACTGGCAGTGAAGTTATGCATCAACAATAACCTTTACAGCGTGAATGAAGAAGACCCTTTATGCTAATGTATTGATTATTTTCCAATAGATTTTTCTACAATGCTAATTTATTCATGTTTTCGCTGTCCTTCAATATGAATGTAAATAATGCTTAAATGGCAATACGTGTAATGCTGACAGTGACTTAAATAAAACAAATGTAAAATTATCTTTAAGAAATATTTTTTCACATTTAGTGACTTGCTCCTGTAGTTTTTTTTTAATTGTTCGCTGTTGTAACTTGCTGACCGACCCATACTGGACATCTATGAAAAAGAGCTTCACGGCTCATTGTATTCCTCCTCCAGTTTAAATAAACATTGTCTGATTCGCTTCTGAATGATTTTGAATGAAAATAACATCAACAGAAAAGCCACCCAAGGATGAAGCTCCCGCTCATCACCCTGCCACTCCTGCTGCTCGTCGTCCACTTGTGTCTCGCTCATGAACCCCTGCGGAGGAGAAGGCAGGGGAGACAGAACGGCAGGGTAATCCGACAAATCCAGCGGCCCAGGCAGTCTTCCCAGGCCAGGCAACCCTCGCAGGCCGGACAACCGAGAAAACCCGAGGAGCAGGCCAACGGCGGATACAAGCTACGTCTTGCCGGCTACCCACGCAAACCGTTTGAGGGCCGCGTGGAGGTGTTCCACCAGGGCGAGTGGGGCACGGTGTGCGATGACGACTTCTCCATGGAGGCGGCCAACGTGGTGTGCCAGGAGGCGGGATTCATCGGGGCCAATGGCTGGGCGCACAGCGCCAAGTACGGCCGAGGAATAGGTACGCATTTCAAGCCCTGTCAGAAAGTGCCTTGTGGAGAATTGGACTTCGTGACTGCGTTGCGCTTCAGACTCATACTGGTTAATTTGTTCCCAAAATAGTTGCTCCTATCAGTGGCGTGCCAGGTATAAGCAAACTGAGCAAAGACGTGGACCTCTAAATAGGTCGCGAAAGCCTGCGTGTTAAACTCCTATCATCGTTTTAATTTCTAACTTCTTAAATATTCTCTCTCTCTTCTATCTCATATAAATGCATATTCTGTCTTCTACTTATCTCTCATGAATATATTCCTCTCCTATACTGTATTATATATGTGTATCTCATACGAAACACATCTCTCTCACTTATTACCTACAGTTAACCTGAGTGCATCTCTCTTCTACAATCCTCTCCCTTCTATCGCATCGGAATGCATCCAGTCTCCCATCTGTCTATCTCTGAAGTTTCTATGTATCTCTGTTGCACATCTGAAATATGTATCCTGCCATCTTTCTCACATCTTGTCTCAATACATCTCTCCTCCTTGAACTCATATCCCGTCTGCATGCTTCTACATATCTCAGTATTTTACCACGACATCTGTATCTTATTTCTCTCAACTCCATCCTATTTGGATTTTAATCTCACACTATCTCTGTTTATCGCTTCCACCTTTCATCTCACTGCATCTATATTTTTTGCCTACATTTATCTCACCTCAAGACATATTTATCTCTTGACTGTGTGTCTCGCTCAGTTATATCACCAGGAGGACAAACTTTCAAGTGAAGACCCAAAATTATGGGCAAGCACCACCACTGACCGCTAACGCTTATTTCTATGATGTTATCTAAGCAAAATATTGAAAATTAGCCTCACCACTACGAGGCTATTGTGGCCTGCAGTGGTGTGTTTTAGTAGTAACGGTGCTTGATATTTTGATATTGTCATTAGAAAATGTCACGCAGTCAGGATAATACATCATCGCTCTTGATAGATGTCATGTGATATGTAGTCCCCAGAAATACAAATATATTAATCTTGTCACAATCATCAATCACCATGAGCTCATTACACCCCCAAATGGATGTTCAAAGGCCATCATTACATCCTAATCGATTCGTACCTGCCACCGTTAATTTGCAGAATCTATGTCCAGGTCAGACCAAGGCAGATGCACATATTTCAAGAAAATGTTAACTTGTAACAAGTATTATTTTTGTGGCCAACATTATCCATCTGCCCTGAAATATTTTTATTCATAAACTTATATATATATTTTAAAAACATATACTGCACCCAGACAAACAGCATCGAAGTGTTAACAGAACAACAAGAAGGTGAGATGCATTGACATCCAGAAGGATGACGAGAGAGTTTCTAGTGAGTGTTTGGTTGCATAAGGACAGACTGCGGGACCCCCAATAACGTTTGAGTCGAGGATAATATATAAGCCGGGCAGTGGTTGGTATGCACCGGTCGTCTAGCATTGTGGAGTCTTAGGTTGACGGTTGGCTCAAATGTTGCGCAAAGTCCCTTCCCATGGGGGCATTAAGGTGTCATACCCTGGCTCTCCAGGAGAAGGCAGTAGAGCAAGTGGACTAATTTTCCATCTGTTTCCATCTGTATGGAGCGTTACCCCCTTGCACACGTGCGGTTTTTTTCCAGGTGCTCCGGTTTCCTCCCATGTGTGGTGTAAATACTCATCATAATGGTTGAAAACATCTTAGAATGAAAACCCAATGCAGAACCCTCCTGAGAAAGAGTCCTACGATTTAGTGTGCCTTCCTGGATAAGTAAGTAAATTATTCTTAAATCAACACTTGTTTTCAGTTTCCACTCATTGAAACTGCAAGTTGAGTTGACTTTTATGTTTTTTATACGCAGAGGTGGCTGGGTGAACCAGAGGTCAGATCACTGAGCCAGCTTTGATGAGATCCTACCGTCTAAATGGGTCAAAAAGGCCTCGTGAAGGATTTTTTGGAGAAACCACTGTAAACGTCTCATCTCTCGTGTCATTCTATAACACACACGGGGGAGGGGGAGCTCTGTGCTTTGTGACATTTCTGATTTCTGAAGGGACGGATTCCTTCGTCTCGTGACGCGACTTTTGGTCGTGCAATTTTGGAGAGAAAAAAAAAGTTGGGGGGTGGAAATGAAAGGAGCACCTTATGATAGTGAAGCCGCGGGATGCAGCGGTGTGGTGCGTTGAAGCCGTGTTGTTGTCTGGCACGTGCGCTCGCGTGAACGATCCCCAGGGAGGATTTGGCTGGACAACGTGCACTGTCGTGGAAGCGAGCAGAGCCTGGCGGAGTGCGTCTCGCGCGGCTGGGGCGTCAGCGACTGCAACCACGACGAGGACGTGGGTGTCGTGTGCAAGGAAACGCGCCTCAAGGGCAGCCCGGAGTTTAACGTCATCGAGGTGCCCATTTGAGGTTTTTCTTTTCTTTGTCGGTGCCTTCATTAATGTCCCGTTTTAGGTCCACACGTCTTTGGACTCCTCTAATAGTGGGCCTTTGACTAAATCATCTGGAATGTGCCCGATCTACTCACATCTTGGAAGTTGAGCAGCCTGGACAGTGCTGGTCGGAAGACTACCATGCCTAACAGGTGTTATAGACTGTGGGGCTATGTTGCGGGTTAGCAGAGGACAATTTAGCTAAATCCATTGTTGCACTGTGCTTCTTTGCCCTCGCGTCTAACCTCACCACCTTCACCAACTCGCACTTACCAGAATGGTGAAGTATAGTTGACTAACCCTCACGAACTGCACTGCAAGAGGAGGCCCACATCCAGCAGTGGATTAACGACAAAAGGGCTGCACTTGACTCATAGTGAATGTATGTGAAGTGAGAAGAGTATGTATGATGATGATGAATATTGTTTTGTGCTAGTGTATGTTTTTTTGTACGTAATATGCCTTGGATGATTTTCCATGTCACAGCGCATACGCTTTCGTGATTGGAACGAGATTTGCGAGCATTAGAAAAATATGTTGTTGATTCGCAAGTAGAATTAAATAGGATGAAGGGGGAAAAAAACGTTTGCACATGTGTAAGAGTTTTAGAAATGGACTCTTTGGAAACGCCGCATCAGATGTTTTGTTACATCAGATTTAAAGGGTGATTTCACCTCCCATTAGGTACAACTGACAAGTTATCAATACATCAACCTTCATGATCTACGCAGTGTGATGTAACCAGGGTGGCAGAGTGGTAACACTTATGTCTCACAGCAAGAACGGCCTGGGCTCCCGACTCGAGTGCCTGTCTGTGTGGAGTTTGCATGTCCCACCCCTGTCCTGTATGGGTTTCCTCCCAGTGTGAAAAAAAACATTGTAACAGGTATTACCTAAATATATCACAATGCTAAAAAAATCACCTACAAATTACTCAATTGGGATCACTCATAGTAACATCGCCCTGACATATGAATATTTGGCAGGACCCTCCTAATAATAGTCCTGAGACTTGGTAAACAAACTTAATGAACACGATATCTTAGCTTTTCAACAAAATTCCGGTGAAGATGAGTCAAAAGTACAATTCAGATTTCACGTCCTTGAGGGACTGCAATGCTTCCATTACATGTATTCGCTTCTCTGTGGCGACCATCTGCTTAAGCTCAGGTTAGCTTGGCCTGGCTTAGTGTGGCCTTACGTCTGGCTCAGCCTGTGTTTACACTCGGGGCTGCTAAGGCTACTTGTGTGTCCTGTGAAAACAGACCGTGGCCAATCCAAGGCTCCCTGTCTGCTCCGTTTACCGGCACTGTGCTATCCGTCTGGGCAGCGAAGCCACAAGCGTGCCAAATACTCGAATGGCGGCGGTGGCAGCGTGTCGTGTGTTCCCACGTGCCAACCCTCAGCTGAGTCTGAAATTGGTGCCCCTCCAGTGTGTGCGTGTGTGTGCTCCTCTTTGAATGATGGGGAGCGATAGTTTAGTGGTTAGCGCACTGCGCTACGAGATTGATTCCCACTCACGACCAATTTGGCTGTGATATAAATTTCCACATGATAAGCCACATTGTTGAGCTATCATTTGTGGCCAGGTGGATTCTTAAAAAAGAAGAAACTATTTGAGTGGGATTTACCTGGTAAATTTAAAAATGGTTTGAGTTTAGTTCAAATAAGTACCTGGCATGGTGTGTAACGACCAGCACTGGGGAGACAAAGGTGGCTAGGGGTGGTGTTGGTCATGTGCCACCTTCTGTGTCGTGCAGGTCTTCATAGGTGCGCCTCGGCAACAGTGTTTGCCCCAACAGTCTAAAGGCTATACAGGCCATCTTTGTCTTTGGTCAACTTTGAGAGATTTGCAAATCGATCATGTACGCTGTATGTGCCGCACATTTGTACAATATCTGAATGTTTGTGTAATTTTGACTAATTGCTTGAAGCAGCCTTGCCTTCTAAATTATTATATTTGGGTGGGAAAATGTATTTAAGCACCATCATTTGCAGTTGTAATGACTGCATACACAAACACACTGATCTACTGTTGTATCCGTCTTCTAAATGTTAAGTTTCATTTTATGATACACAAACACGGTCTGCAATGGTTGGAGGGTGATGGACAATATCCAAATGTAGTTACAATTAAGCAATGTGCGTCACAGCCTTTCTCCCTACACAGGACCTTACACCTCGGGAGTTAGAGCTACGCAGGACGTATGATAGACAAAACAGATGATAGCATTACTCATTGTATTGAGTATTTTCCATTTTTTTTAGTTTAACATTTACTGCTTCGTGCTCCCTCACTGAAGTTTCGTAAGCCCCCATTTTATTAAATTGCACGTGACGATAAGCCACTTCGTTGAGCTATCATTTGTGACCAGGTCGCTTCTGAAAGAGAACTATATAGCTCAGTGGGCCTTACCTGCTAAAAAAAGAAAAGTTCACAGTTAGTCGTAGAAGGTGACGCTACAGTGCTATAGTACGACGTAGCAGCATGTGCGTCTCAACACCATTTGGCCAATCACTTCGGCGTGAGCTAACGCATCGTGCGCACGCACGCACGCATCAACGACTGCCCCGGCCACTGACTGCACGTCGCTGTGTCGACTGCTGGAGAATTGGCGGCTGCGGTTCTACCAACTGTACGCAAGATACATTTTTTTTGTCTGGCAGACTTCCACCGCTCTCAACGGTATGTCACTTAGCTCTCCGTGAGAGCCACGTGTCTCGGTTGAGGCCGTTTCGTTCGTAAGGTGGACGTGCAAGCAACTGCAGCATCGGTGTGTCGTCTGTACACGGAGCCAGCAAAGAGACATTAAAAAAAAACCTGACAGGTGTTTAGAGTTGCCACCCCCTCCCCTCCAGGTATGCCTAATGGAGGTTGGTTTAACATCGGCGCTATGCCAAAGCATTCTTCCCAACATCATCTGCAAAGAGTTGCATGGCTTAAAAAAGTATGAGCTGATCTCCACCAGCTGTAGTTCAATACAAGATTTGACACGATGAAGCACGCGTCTGATAAAACACATAAACCCGCGTAGAGAAAGTACAGGGCACTTGCCTGCAATCATATGTTGTGCCTACAAGTATGCTGTACTTTATCATATATATATGAAATATATAATTATATAAATACATTTGAAACATTTAATAACATAATGCAATGTCTAGCTAAGATCAGGGCAAATCTATGATTAAAACTTGTGACTTTATACATTCATTTACAGCCCCTTGTTTCCATCCACTGCTGGATGAAGGCCTCCTCACACTGTCAGTCATGGGTGTTTCTGACTGCACGGTTACCACACGAGCCAGAACCGGGATCGACGTCGAAATAGGTGGCCAGGGTCATCGCGCAGTGCGGAGTAAAGCCACTGCACCGCCACTGACCTCCCAACGTATCCCACGGTAGCACAAAAAAAAAACGCACAGCGTATGAAATGAAATGCGACGGCTCCATTCAGGCAGGCACGACGCTCTTTTGGGTTTAAAGTCTCTATTCGGGGCTACGTCAATCCGAAATGTTTGAAGGCGACACGCACGCAAAGGTCTCCACGGCGCCCGAGGTGTTAGTGACTTTCGTTTAATTTGTGCCATCACTGCCACGTGTTTGAAGCGAAACAATCGTGTACACAATAGACGCATGTATAGAGTAGAAGCTGGCAATAACCACACATCGCACAAGCATCGTTCTGGTATATGCAACACCGAATAATCATTTATCGTTTTTTGATATACAGAATAATTTATGTAACTGCATCGCAACAACGCTGCACAATCCGTGAACACGGAGGCGCACGTATCAAGGTGTTTTCAATGAATGAGTGTTTTGTACACGGGGGAGGAAATTGTAAGACAAGGAGAAACCCCATCTGTGCGAGGGGGAAGCAACACCATCCCATACGTATGGTGCAGGTGGAGGTAAGTCTAGCTAAGATCAGGGAAAATATATGATTAAAACGTATGACAACTTCTCCGTTTCGCTGTGCCGCCTTCTGGCAAGCCAGGATATACATAATATAAGTTTTTGGGTCAGATCGCGTTATTATAAATGTGGCACATTTATAAATTTATAATTAATACATTTATAATTTATAAATGTATCATTTATAAATGTATAATTTATAAATAACGCGATCTGACCCAAAACCCTATATTATTAATAATATTGGTCGCAAAAGATTACGTGTTAAGCCAGGATATGTCATCTCGACACCGCCGGTTAATCGAGTCCTACAACATTTGTGCGATCCACCAAGCCCTCACCTCCACAGTGCTGGACTATCGTCTTGCCCTACCGCTGCCCAGCGCCCTTGCGTTCCACGAGTGTGGGAGGAATTAAGGCCTGCAGTGTTCTCATATCCCGCTGATTCAAGCACCCTTGGGATGTAAGCACACCAGGCATTGCTCCCAACCGGTGTGCTTCTATTATGTCCTGCGTCTAGTGAATATGTAAATTGGTGTTGCATCTTCCAGGTCAATTAATTTAGCAACTGTGTTTAGTAGGTGCAATTATACCTTTTTAAATCCTTTATATTAAGTTCACTTGCTTGCTTGCTTGCGCGCTTATGACAGTGCAAATCTTTCGGTGGTTTTTTAACCCACTTCCCGTGACATATACGAATCTAGAAACGTCCATTCCTATCCACAATATGTGATGCGTGTATTGTGAGCTTGAGTAGTTAAACTATGGGTGTAGGTGGAAAAGATAGCATGAATAATAACCACAATGTGGTTTCAAGGACATTTGCAACTACAGTATTCCTTCGTTATTCACGAACTTGCTATACGCGAATGGCATCTGGAACTCGACACGACTGCATCGAGATACAGAGAGAAAGTGATGAGAGCGAATGTTACGCGATAAATTGATGAGTTTAAGTGAAGAGAGATAAAGTGGTGAGACTAATTGGTGAGAGACAAAGTGATAGGAGAGAGGAATGAGATAAAGTGATGATATAAATACGTGTTGTTATGATAATGGTCATGTATGTAATAGCTTATTTAAGTATTTATTTAAGGCAATTAATTAAAATATGTTCCCGTAGGCCAGTATCATTATGCGATAAAATGTGCCATTCACAAGTATCTCTGGGACGTATCCCTCGCGAATAACGAGGGCATTCTATACTGTACGGTCGATTTTATTTTCCATCGTGGGAGTTCAGATGAGGCTCTGGACTCTTTCTCTATCATTTCCTGTCTAGGTGTCCCATCAACGTGTGTGCCTTTTGTCACGTTCGACGACATTGTCAATGCGGTAACGCGTTTCTGTCAGCACACTGTGACCCCCTCGCTGTTGCCCAGAGCTGTCCGCCGTGCAATTTAATTTGAGAGCAGGTCTCCATAACTCGTTCTCTCTCGGTGGCGATATTACCTTTGACGTAAGTCTTCTATTTTTGACACCGTGTGTGTGCGTGCGCCTTTAAATTGCGACGAGTGGTCAAATGCGCTGTCTTATTCGCTTGTTGCAATCATGACGCAAATTGTTGATGTATTTTTTGTATATATAACAAAAAAAAGTTGAAATTACTTGGCAGTGTGCCACAATGAGGTGTCTACAGGAAGTGTAGATAACAAAAATTGGAAAGCGCTGCACTATTTTACAACACTTGACTAGTAAAAAATGTCGCGAAATATCGATAGTTTTGTTGCCTTCCATAGCCTGCGCCTTGTGAATGAGACATTCATCGGCTCACTATATGTAGTCATTATATAGTGTCGTGTATACCCAGTTACTTAATGTTAATAGCTCAGCTTATTGGAGAGTATATTGAGTACATTGATTATATTGATGTAGTTTATACCTAGTTTTTTCACATAGGTTTATTGTATGGTAGTAGGGTAGAAGCAATTATTTAGCGTCAATATGCTATATTCCTCTGTTGATATGTAAACCCCTTTGTCAAGGCGCTCAGCTCCTCCCACCCAGCTTAAAATACGCTGCCAAGCTTAGCGATGTTCATTAGGACGCTGTCTTTCCGACAGCTCTGTTCTTCACCTGAGGACGGCTGCTTGTGTTGTCGTCGAAACGTCGTGAGAATTTTATAATGTTTTAGTTTTAGTATTTTATTATTTCCCTTCTACATGACTTTACCGAAAGATCCGAGAATATTCACCAGGTGTTTAAAACCGTCTAAAGGTTGCTCTAACCTGATGATCATGCTTATTTGGCAACGCCTTTGTATGATAAATAAAATAATGATATGGTATTGTATTATGGTGCTGTAAATACGGGATCCCCCAAACATCCACTCGAGGCACTACAGTACATCGCAATGAAAATATAAAATTTTAGATTTAAAAAAATGTGTACGTACTGTACGTTGAACTTCTATCGCACCGTACGTAGCCAACCGTCCTCATCGGAGGTGCGGGGGAAGGACAACAAACTAAACGCAGAAAGCAGTTTTGAATCACGTGGGCCGGAGAGGGGGGGGGTGGTACAGGTCTAATATAAAGACAACTACTGTGTAGCGTAAAAACCCTTAAAACCTGGGCTCTTGCATGTACGTACTTTTAACATTGTACTCTCAAATCGCTTTGGCCTCCCCTTGCACCATGAAACGGAGGAATGTGGGCTACATGTTCTGTTGCCATCCACTCACTCTGAGTGATTCAGTGAGAAGTGAACTCCCATTATCAGATCCTGCCCCCCTTTTTGTGTCATCCTATCGAGATCGCCCCCAAACCTGACCCTTGCGGCATCTCCCGTCACGGTGAGCAGCTTCTCGGTGAGAATAAATCGACACGGAGGTGGTGAGAGTGCAGCCACTGGCCCCAGGCCACTGCCCAACCTCCCAGAGACTTGATGAATGGGCGGAAAAAGACTGTCTCACGAGAATACCCAAGCCACTGCAAGAACTTCGTTAGAAAGGGCTGCTTCATAAGCACTTCTGTTGTCTGACCCCTTAGCAGCTTGTACTTTCGCACACATCCCCCAGGATTACCCAACGATCATTTAACAAACCGATGGGATTTTTCCTTGACGTAATGTCGGATTTTAGTTTCCTGTAGCAAAACAAGTCAATATGCTGTGACGGTCGGATGGATGTTTTTATATTGTAGGGAGACAAAGAGCGATTTAACAACAAAAACGCAGCTGAATGTTTTCACTACAACTCCACGTATCATCTTAATGAATGGTTTTCCAGAAGGCCCAGAGAGAGAGAGCGGCATTTATACAGAAATAAAGATATTTAGCAAACAACATTCTTCTTAATTCAATCCAGACTCCCAAAGCTTGTAAACTCATGCACACCTTTTTCTTAGGATAAAGCAATTGTGATGAATGTGTCTTAAGGTTTAACTGCTTGTGCTACTTTGTGCAATACATTTTTGCCAGAGTACAAATACATATCCAGTAAGAGTCTCAAAATTCCATGGACTATACCACTGCTTCATAATGCAGGCATCTGTACGTAATTAGATGCGGTGAGCTGAGGTTATTATATTATTAGTCTGTACCCTATGCTTGGCAGCAGTCGAAAAATGTGAATTTTTGGGCCACACTTGAAAGCATAGTTGTTTGTGCTGGTAACAGTACTTTATCTTAATAATTTAGGTGCCGCTATTTACTGCTGTCTCTATCCAGACTGAAGGTACACTAACAAAATAATGAATGCATACTTGCATATTAACCCGTTCCAATTATTTTGTCGTACATCATCCGTTTTTCTTCCGATTCCGTTCTGATGACGTATGTACTGAGGCTCCCACAAGGCTCCCACAAGGCCATGCGGGTGGGCGTGTAGCACAGTTTGGCACCAGCTATCATAGTGTGGTCGTGTCGCTATGGTTCTCTGCGGTAAGTGCAATGTCTTTAAAAACAATGGCGCTACGCCTCTCTAAATAAAATGAACGCTAACCGCTTGCGCGTTCCAAAATTCAGCAGTGAACGGGACCCACCGTGCAACTTGCAAACATTTCGGAACGGGAAAGGGTTAGCAGCCTTATTATCGCTAGATGTCTCTAAAGTAAATCAATACAGGAGTAATAATGCACCACACAATGCAATGTAAGGATGCTACCATGGTATAATGGCTTGCACACTGCACTTGAAACAATGGCCAAGTATCTTAAACCCCCCCCAACCCCCTCACTTCTGTTCACGCATCAGCTGGTCGACCGGCAGATCATATGTGGTGGAGTCAAGTGTGGGTACTCACAGGTCTTCCCAAGGCATCTGGCCACATGGCAGTCGGCCAAATACTCCATAAAGTGCCCTCTAGAGGTCACTCTTGCGGAGGCCCTTCCACCAGCAGTTGCTGAGCAAGCAATTGCAGGGCTGCACCTTTACAATTAATAAAAGTAAATCTATATGCAACTGCCATTATAAAACGCTGCATAAATAGGGGGTAAAAAAAAATCACACCTGGAGAGTTTGATTTTGAGTGTGGATTTTTTTGCGGATTGTTTTCCAGCAGGGAAATGTGGGATATTATGTAATAATTTTGGAGTGCTCCGCTTAAGACGACTGCCACCTCACTCGGCCACTTTCATGAGTGCCACACACATCGGCAAGCTTCTAAGCAATCTCACTTTCATTACTCTGCTATTTCATCATTTGTTTCCATCAACAATATTGTCTCGCAAACACATTACCTCTAATAAATACATCTGCTGCACTACTAAACTATAAGCTACTACACGATTCCAGCAAACATTTATTCAAAATGCATTTTGCTGGGACTGAAACTATTCTTGCCCTGTATTCCTTCATACATGCCTTAAAAAATACCAGTCGGCACACATTTCATTTTTTTCGCATTATTATTTCTTTTACATTTTTGTAAACGAGGTTGTCTCTTTTCAGTGAAGTGGAGGAGATGCGTCACACCCGCACTCGTGCCTGACCCGGTGCAGTTTAGCACTTCTACTGTGGCTACTGGCAAGGTGGATCACCGTTTTTTTGGTGGAAGTCACGTGGTCACACAAAAAACCCATTGTGTCACAGCAGAAGAATGCAGGCAGCAGACTCGGTTGTGTAACCAAGAACCAACGAACTGCTTGATCCAAACTCAGAGCTGCCTGGAAACATCAACAGCTCTCCGATGCACTCTCGTTGATTGTGTTCCAGAGAATTGTTCTTTTTAAAGGACCCAGTGCGGCGTCCCTCGTTTCTCATTTAATTACAATTGCGATGCGTTCACGTGTCACCACACCCGTTCACGTGTCACCAAACCCGGTCAAGGAAAATCTAACACGAATCTTCAACACAGGGGGTATACCGCAGTTGGCACGGACCCTGGCGCAGGGAATGGAGTGCGGCTTGCGTGGAGCTCGGTGCAGTTGCACCGCCTGTGCACTCGATAGCTACCGCCGCTGGGTCAGGAAATGAAGTACGGCATTTGTTGCCAAAAGCAAAAGGTCTCCGATGTGTTTTAGGGGTTATACTCGCATTGTGTCCGACATTTCACCATATGCGCTGGGGAAACTTTTGTGAAACATCTTTCCGACCGAACAATGCGCGGTACAACCCAAAAACATATCAGTGACCTATGCAGCAAAACCGTGAAAACTTACATAGCCAAAAGCAAATATTTATCATTTAGGTAATAACCAGGTGGCTCAGCAGGAGATTGAGCTGCTTGCATTCAAATCCTACTGGAGGATTGACTTGGCTAATCATCCCTCCAAGGTTCATTTAGATGACTACCACTTTGCTGGAAAGTCACCAGCAATTTTTCTCTGGATTGGCTCGCCCCTGCCATAGAAAAGTTGAATTTGGCTCGGGGCTGTCGGTGTTGTATGAGCACAGCCTCGATACTCATTTGAACAGAAAAGCACTTTTGACTTTTATGAACGAATGAATGAATCGACTGAGCTCCCCCATGTCACCCTGTCCGTCTGTAGACCGTGCACGACAACCGCTTGGAGGATGTGCGCCTCCGCCCCATCCTCCCGGCTGCCAAGAAGCGGCTGCCCGTGACGGAGGGCGTCGTGGAGGTCCGCTACATGGGCTCATGGCGCCACGTGTGCGACGAAAACTGGACCCCGCGCAACAGCCGCGTCATCTGTGGCATGATGGGATTCCCTGCCGAACGCAAAGTCAACCGCGTGCTCTACAGGTCGGTAACGGGGGGTGGGGGGGGGCATGATGGAGATCGGCCACAGCTGTTATCGGCTGAAGAATGGGCAGCCACTCGAGTATACGACTGCACGCACAGCCCCGCTGACAATCCACCGCTGGATTGAGGGCCTCCCCGTGCCGTGTGGGTCGCGGGGGTTATTTAGGAGTGCTTCACGCCACGCTGGTCAGTGCCGGTTAGTGAAGGCGGAGGGTGCAGACGTAGCAGTACAGAATTGCAGAAAAAAACGATTTATGTTGTTGCCACTTGATTCATTTATGAAAAATAACCATACAAAAATATTTAATTATTTAATCCGGAGAACGTTTGCATGTTCTGTACCGCCCTATAATTGAGTGAAAATGTCCTAAAATGGTCGTCTTTGAAGTCTAAATCGGAACTCGAAGCTCGGTGAAATGTGGGTCACGAGGAATGTTCAATTACGGCTTGGAGAGGGAAACTAAACTCAACAAAAGAGGTATGGATGTGGCTTGGGGAATGCGTGGCATGCTCCAGAAAGTCGTGCCATCCTGTTTGCTGTCATTTGACGGCTGCCTGTGGCTTGGCCAGACGTAGCCGAAGGCGTGCAGGCAGTCACAGGGCAGCCCCGTGTCTTCCACACAGCCACCCTTTTTTTAATTAATATTACCCAGCGGAAACCCGCTCTAGAATCGGCAGTTGTCGTGACATGCTCGGCGAGTTCAACTAAAGCACGTGCAGGTGCTGCTGAATAGAAGTTATCAGAGCTTGTTCTAAAAAAAAAAAGCTGACCATTTTGTGTTCCTTTTATACACCAAGGCAACCACCGTGCTAAATGTTAAACCGCACCTCCAAGCGCACAAATGCTAATCTAGTATAAAAGATGTGCAGGTGCGTTACAATTCACAATCATCCTCAATCCACCAATAGATGAAGGCCTCATGAAGCCACGTTGGTCATTGCATTTTTCAATGACCATACTTCACGCCGTTTGGAGAAGGGGTGGGTGGGAGTGGGAGCGCTCGGTCGTGTCAGATGTCGCTTGACACCGATGGCCAGAAATTGAACTCTGGTTACCCGGTTTATCGTGTCGCATGCTAACCACTGTGACACCACTCCACCCGGTAAGTGTATTAGTATAAAATAATAAAAATAAAACATAATAAAATAATTTTCACGACGTTTCGGCCACAACGCAAGCAGCCGTCCTCAGGTGAAGGCCAGGTCTTCCTGACAGACCTGGTCTTCGCCTGAGGATGGTTTTATTATGTTTTATTTTTATTATTTTATTATTTCCCTTCTACGTGACTTTACCGAAAGAACCAAGAAGATGAATCCCTGCAGTCACGAAAGCTTTAAATCGAAAAGTATTAGTATAGCTATATTCTTGTGCCTGCTATGGACAGCAAAATACAATTCACATTATCAGCTGTGAATTATCAGAGATGACCAGTGTCCAATGTTCATTGAATAGTGAACAACTTTTTAAAAAAATTCTGCGATTATTTTGTTAAGTTCATTGATTTAAATATGATTTTTTAAATATCGACTATCGCTGCTAATTCGTGAAGAAGCGAGATAAATATATCTACATTCGTATTAGTTATGGAATTTTCTATTTTCCATAGAGAGCCACTTCTGGCATATTTTTTTTCGTACTTCAAGTGCCAATTTGTAATTGGATGTAATCCGTCTTGTGCGGCTCTTTACACAGTAGCGTCCTGATTGCAATTTCATGAAATTCATGACATTTATGTTATTTCACAGTCGTCTCCTGATTTTGACTGTAATTATATCTAATAGATCACAGGTAATTTATTTCGACTTAAAACTCATTCACTGCAGCCTAGTTGCAATTATTTTACGGCATGTAAAGGATATGTCCATTTTGATCCTATTCATTAGTATGATTCGTTTTATCAAAAGGACTTTTTACAATTTTCCCCCAATTTTCGAAAAATATTTTAAATCAATAAACTACCCTTATTCAAATAAAAATGTAATTCCAAACCCCGTATATGCGACACTTCTTTACTTTTACGTATTACATCGTATCGCTGAGACAAACAACCTAATTTCGAGTTCAAGTGGCTGGTTGTGTGTAATTGTGTATTTCTTACAGGCAGAGAGGAAGCCGCCACAACTCCCAGTGTGACCCAAAAACAATAAATACCGTGGGAACAAAAGTTATCCACTCGGGAGAAATGATCTCTTATTTCTCTGGCAAATTCCTTGCCCACACACAATAGGGCATCAGCTTGCCGATGCCAGTCGCTTAATTTTTTACACATGACCGAAATTCAGAGTTATAATTTGTCTTTTAAAAGTTGTATTACTTGACAAGTCGTCATTAACAGTCGTGAACAATCCACAGCTGGTTGAAGTCCTCCCCAAGTCATCACCATCTTTCACAATGTCACGGTGTAATACGGCAGTGCTTAGGGGCACTCTTAAGTATACACCAACGACTGACCGCACTTCAAAGATAAAACTACATTATGAAAACACACAGCAAACCAAGACCTGCTGCTTACTGCTCGGAGCCCGATGGAAACAGTTTGAAATGACGCACACGTGTGTGCAAAAATGCACAGAAGCCTTCCTGTTTTTGTGTTTTCATGGGTCTCGTGTGAACCGCGTATGTATGTTGAACTTCTCTTGCACCATACGTAGCCAACCATGCTAATCACAGGACGGTGATAGCATGATTAGCTTTTCGAAAAAAAGTGCTGAAGAGCAAAGTGCTTAATCACTAGATGATATAGGCAAAGCAGCACTCGATACTCGATACGGAATCAGTTTCGACTGAGGAATAAATTCGAATTAATAGCATCCGTTTGTTAATCAAATACAGGACAAAGGCCCCCCTACGCTGTCGGTCACGGGGTTTATTTGACAAGACGTTACGACACGAGTGACCGTGTGGGTTGGTGAAGGGGGGTTTGGGCCTTGGGTCAGATAGGAATTGAACTCGTGAGACCGAGTTCATAGCGCATTGCACGAACAACTGTACCACTGCTTCACTGTGGCGAAAGAATAAATTATTGATGATGGCGGTGGTGGCGGTGGTCAGATGATGATACAATTGGTGTCGATGATATCATCGGCAATATGAGTTTCAATCCAGTGCAATATCTTGTACAAAGCTAACGTGTTGAGACGCAACATGCGGTTGACACGTGACAACAGGGAGCTTCACTGTTCTACCCTTGTTTCTCCAGCGATCTCTTTCAGGCTGCGGCAAACTTGAACTTGACCAACGAGGTCAACCCAAAGGAGGAGAGGTAGAGCCGCCCAGGCTGCTTGTTGGAAGCTTTGCCGAGCCAGCTTTGCTTTTAGACGACAATGTGACATCTTACCAATCGCAGCAACAAAGTCACAATAATTCAGTGCATAAATCAGACGTGATGTTGGAACGTGGAGACTTGGCATCACAGATGGTGGCCTGAAAATGTCAAATTTTGACACGTGATTTATGCAGAAGCTGACCTAACATTTACGGATGCTATCTTCGCAGCTACTTGCAGCCTCGGAGTTGTGGTATGCAGGGTGTACAGTCAGGCATATCAGAGCTCTCATGAGGTCTAATTAACATGACCCAAACACATGTTTGGTATTCAAGGTTAAGATGTCACGACGGTTGGATAAAATGACATAATACTCTTTGGGGAAATCAACCACGGTGGCCCTTTGGAATATTTATCCCCACCTTATGAATGTGGAATTTTTACCACTGGCTCGGGGTTGGAAATAGGAGATGATCGGCAATTGATCGTGCTCGATCGAGCCACCAATTGTTCATTTTAATAGATATTTACAATGTGGTCTGTTTGAGAAAATTAAGCATTGAAACGAGTGATGAACGCGGTTTAATTGCAATGATTTCGCATTCTAGCAAAGGCAGTTGTACAATAATCGAACCGATAATGTCCACGTTCCCCTAAGTGGCACCCCATCGTGCACGTCGAAGAGCAATTGCCGTTTAAATTGACCCGCGATCATTGGCTCCAGTGTAGCAGGCAGTGTTGAAGCAAGAGCCTATGGCAATGTGACGTAGTCATTTAGCGAGGCTTCAGTAGAATGTGTACATAAAAGGAAGCATTTGACACCAGAGTGAAGCCTTTGCATCTCTATATCAGCCCCACGAGAGCGAGAGGCAATGTGCGGGGGTGTGATTGATTCTAGATTGCCAGGTCATCCAAATGTCACCGCATACTTGCTCTGCCTGCTTGGTGATTTATATATATATACAACTTAAAAAATTCAGCTCATGTGCCATCAGCACTTTATTTCTGTCCTTACAGGCGTTTGAGTAAATAATTCATCCATCCCTAGACAATTGTGCCGTGGGTTGCTTAACACTAACTATGCTGATCTTTGC
Organism: Entosphenus tridentatus; assembly: GCA_014621495.2. Lineage (NCBI taxonomy): Eukaryota > Metazoa > Chordata > Hyperoartia > Petromyzontiformes > Petromyzontidae > Entosphenus > Entosphenus tridentatus. The sequence continues at coordinate 4,431,819 of CM025634.2, read as the reverse complement.
TTATGGCGATTTTGTCTCTGTAATATGCTCCTAATCGTATTGCTACCCTGTTAAATTACAAATTGACGATTTTAAGCATTGTCACTGAAATGAGTGAATCGCTTGGCTTCCCTGAATATACACTCGCTTACTCACACACGCTCAGAGGAAATACAGCACTCTTCACGAGGCAATTTTTGTGTTCATCTCAAGAGAATGAATAGACCGTTTAAGTAATGGCGCAAAGTCACAGCGGTTTTTATATAAGAACATTTCACAGAGCATTGCCTGATTTAGATATTTTTTAAATATTCTTTTTCTCCTCGTGCACTCGCGCCCATCCCGACGGCAGGCATTTCTCTGAGCGGCAGCAGGAGAGGCCGAGTTTCCTAGTGCACTCCCTCAACTGCACGGGCACCGAGTCGCACATCACCGCGTGCCAGCACGACCTCCTACCGCTGGGCGCCAAGGCCCACAACAGCTGCCTTGCTGGGATGCCGGCCATTGTGAGCTGCGTGCCAGGCCCTGCCTACTCGCCCGGTGTCGCCTTCAAGAAGATTTTCAAGGCGGAGGTGCGCAAAGGGGCCAACCTGCTGCCCTCCCACAGATGTCAAGGAATTTGGTTCAAACTTGTTTGTTTCTTCAGATGTTATCGACATCGTGACAGGAGACATCATTAACCAATTAAGATTGCTCACAGAGCAGTTGCACCGCCTTTTGTGTTAGAGAAGAGCTGACAGAAGTGGATATCACAGAGCTGCCTCTGAGGTGGCGGCACGTCTCCACTTGCTCTGCCGCGAGAGAGCACTGTTTGTCACTTGACAGAAATGTTGAACTCTCAGAGCTGGGATTTATCCAAATTAAGTGCAGGGTATCACGGGATGGGATTTGTTATTTTGTGCAGTCATTAGTGACGGGCTGTTGCCATCAACTCGCTGCACTTGATAATCCAGATTAATTACAGGAAACTGCCTGGATTTGAATCCAGGATCAGAGACGGTTCAGTGCTCTTGTCCTCTGAGCCACCCGGCCACCTAAATGTAAGTGGCTTGGATTCCCTACCAACATCAGTGGGAAGAGATATCGGAATAGGTCCCGGGCCTTCCCTATTCACACTCAACCTTAAATTCCTTAAATCATCAACTAGTGCTGTGTATAAACGTCAGCGATGGGGAGACAAAGGTGGTCGGGCATGGTTCTGGCCCCACCACGCCGTTGTGCATCGCAACATCCTTGGCAGGTGCTCGCTCAGAGCCCTTGGTCCAACGGTCTGCTGAGTGCCACACAGGAGATGTTTGTCGTTTGCAGGTCCCGATGGTGCGCTTGAAGGGCGGGGCGATGACGGGTGAAGGCCGAGTGGAGGTGCAGCGCGGTGGAGAGTGGGGGACCGTGTGCGACCAGCGCTGGAACGTCGTGTCGGCGAGCGTCGTGTGTCGCGAGCTCGGCTTCGGCAGTGCCAAAGAGGCCCTCATGAGTGGCCGCATGGGTCAAGGTGGGAGAGAACACGAGCGGCCCATGAACTTACTAAGCACGTACCGATGCGTGGAATCGTCAACTAAAGTCAATTGTTATGCTGAGGATACGTGCATCGAATTGTACGCGTGAGAATCAGTGATGGTTTGTGCAAATGCTGTGCGAATGATAATTTCGGCCAATGGAACAAATGAAACGGATCAAAGTAAACAGACGGGGCAAATGAGACAACACAAATGTGACCACTACAATGGGTATAAACAGTACAACCAAGACAGTCTATATGAGGCAGTAAAAATTACACAATGTGAACGAGATAGTTTATCTTAGACATGTAGTGCATTGAGAAGTTATAAAAAAAAATATATTTCTTTTTACAAATTTCCAATGGAATTGTGGTAAAAGTGTTTCAACAGCGTGGGACTGCCAAGTACATCTTACATGGTTCATAGTTCTGGCAAGCGTTATGTAACATATCTTTAAAACCCTTACTCATTGCATTTTACAATTTAACCCTAAACAGTAGGTCAAACACAAGTGTCAGCTTTGACCAAACCAGCAGGGAGTGGAAAAAACTATTCCTATTCAAGTCATCCCCTCAACTTTGCACGTGCAACATCTGTGTTAAATGAGTGGTGTGCACGTGTTTGTGCGCGTGCGTGCCCTTGGTGTGCGTCTCCATGTGGGTAATGGTAGTGTAGCGGTTAGCGCGCTGCACTACGAGTTCAATTCCCTGTCATGGCCAACACCAGTGATGATTATCTGAACCGGTCCTGGGTCTCCCCTGTGTAAACATCGCCACTGGGGAGACAAAGGCGGCCGGGCGTGGGGCTGGCCACCCACCCCCTCGTGTGCCGTGCCAGCCTTCATAGGTGCTACTCGCTAACAGCACTTGCCCCAACAGTCTGTTTACATTTCGATTTAAAGCTTTCGTGACTGCAGGGATTCATCTTCTTGGTTCTTTCGGTAAAGTCACGTAGAATGGAAATAATAAAATAATAATAATAAAACATAATAAAATCATTCTCACGACGTTTCGGCCACAACGCAAGCAGCCGTCCTCAGGTGGAGAACAGGTCTGTCGAGAAGACAGAGTCTGTTTACAAGCTGTATGGGGGATCTTTGTCTTTTGTCTTTGTTTGTCTCCATGCACATGCACGTCATAGAAACGTGCGCAGAACACATGGGCGTGCCACGTGCGCACGTTCGCGCGCAGGCACGCTGTGCAGCACACGCTCTCTGCTGGCGTCCGTGATTCCCGGCACGTAGAGCCACTCGCCGCTGCTTGGACTTGAACGTCCGCCACATCTGGATCGTGTATCGCCAATGTGTCGGCCGCCTTGCGCCGTTGTGTGCCGTTAATATGCGCTAACTTCAACTCTGTTGTGAGTCTTCTTGGTTCTTTCGGTAAAGTCACGTAGAAGGGAAATAATGAAATAATAAAAATCGCACATCCTTTTTTTTATATTATTATATTTTATTACTTTACTATATAATATTCTTTTATTATTTTATTTTATTATGTTTTATTTTTTTAAATTTTATTATTTCCCTTCTACGTGACTTTACCGAAAGAACCAAGAAGAAGAATTCCTGCAAGTCACGAAAGCTTTAAATCGAAATTCTGTTGTGAGTTTGCCGCGATCGATGTTGCCGATGTCTCCATTGCAGCCATGGGTCCCATCCACATGGCGATGGTGCAGTGCACGGGGCAGGAGAGGAGCATCTTCGACTGCCCGCATGGGAACGCCTCGGACCACGGCTGCGGGCACCACGAGGACGCGGCGGTTCGCTGTCACGTGCCCGCCATGGGCTTCGAAAAGCGGGTAAACGCTCGCAAGTGAACAGCAGCCGTGTGTGGACAGGGCACCGGTCCGACTGCTCTATTCGTGTCAGAATCCAAGCAGTGCACAAAAGGGTTCCACAGTTCATGGGTCAATGTGAACCCTTCGGCTTTTGGGAGTAGAAATGTCGAAATATATATCAGCTGTTGATATATCAGAAATACTTTTAACCAAATCTTCAAGATGTATGCATCGGTGCAGTCAGGAATAACGTTTCAAATGAGCACTTGGGACACTGCCCGAAAGGAGCAGAGGATATTTAGTAAGACCAGAACTAGTTTCCTTCAAATATTTTCTTCATTATTTGCGAAAGACTTTTACCTTCTGAAATTAACACGGCATTTACCCGTCTTAAACAAAACGTTAGTTTTCAATCTTAAAAAAAAAAAACACTGCATTCGTACAGAATTTCACGTCGGCTCGCGGAGTTTTCACCGGGCGCATAGTGTCGCTATCCCACAATGCGTCGGTGTCGCCCCTGGGAATCGCGGCACCTTCTAACGGCACGCTCTCGCACCGCTTGCGCGATGTCGACCGCGCCACCAGATCCGCCTGCAGGGCGGCCGCAACCGCTTTGAGGGCCGCGTGGAGGTGCTCATGGACGGGGGCCCCAACGGGACGCTTCACTGGGGCACGGTGTGCAGCGAGGGCTGGGGGATGCTCGAAGCGTCCGTGGCTTGCCGTCAGATCGGCCTGGGCTACGCCAGCATGTACCTGCAGGTAACCCCCCCCCCCCACCCCCGCGCGGAAGAGTGCGCGGCGAGATGGAAGCGGCGAGCAATTGACTCGAGCCGATCCGCCAACGAAAAATACCTGTGGGCCGTAGGGTCGACGTAATGCCAAATGACTTCATACTAACAGCGACAGGTTATGATTGTTCTGAAAATACAGGTTGTTTTCATTGTCAGATTTGAAAATGTGAAAACTGAAACATTCCATCGCTCGGTGGGAAGTCACTACACCCGAGGGGGTGGGTAAAAAAGGGAACGATTCAAACCCACATCGTCCACGTGTTATTCATGGCTTAACCCCACGGCAACAACTCCTGCATGTAAAAGACGATGATTTATTCCAGCTCAACATCTGTGCCATCACCTCAGCCCTGCTGCTCCTCAGCTCCCCCCTTTCCACCCCTCCTCTCTATGGAGGGAAGAGGGTGACCTCCTTAATGCAAGCTCCCATAGGAATTACTTGTCCATATTCTTAGGTTTTTTCGGTAAAGTCACGTAGGTGAAAAATTAAAATTAATAAAAGTAAAATATTGATTATTTTACTTTTATTAATTTAATTTTTTATTTTACTTTTATTAATTTTAATTTTTCACCTACGTGACTTTACCGAAAAAACCTACGAATATGAATCCTTGCAGTCACGAAAGCTTCAAATCTAGAATTACTTGTCCACTATATTTGCTCGGCTCACTGTGTCTTTTTATCTGTGCTTGCCGGATGAGGTGTATAAGCCTTGTGGCGTAGGGAATTGACAGCCGTGCTGTATGAAATATGCCGCACGCGTACATTGTTTCTTTCATTGCAGATCGTTGTGGTGCAATGGGTACAATGTTGTACAAATGGTCGATTGCAGTTACAGGACATGTTAATTCAATGAGGTTTTTTAAAAATTATATTATAGTTTTAAAGAACCTTTTTGGAACACCAGTTGCTGTCGATTAGCAGGAGTGGCCTGTATGACTGGCTCAACATCATTATGCATTACGATATGAAATATGTACGGCCTATGACTAAACAAACGGGCAAAATCTACTCCAGAGAGCAGTTCTAACGTAAATAAATGTGTGCTATGGAACTGATAATGACTTCAAAGGCTTTTCGAGCACTAACACAAGTCATGTGTGGAGCGGAGTTTAAACCATCGGACTAATTTTTAGGGCTCTGAATGACTGAAGGTTCTTTGAGCACCGATATACAATGGCTTGGAGCTCTGATAGTGAAGGCACTGCTGGTATACAGTTGTTCATGTGTCGATGAAGCCAAGATGTGAGAATATCATTGGAGAAGTTAACGGAAGCCAGCAGCATTGACCGCAAAGCCACTTTATATTTTATGTTTTCAAACGCGCACGTGCGGTGCGAAATAAAATGTTTTATTTTATATTTGATCATGCTTGTATAATATGTCTGAAGAGGACATATAATACGTTCCTATTATGACATATGATGTCATTATTATATATAATATGTCTTAAGAGGACATATAACATATTTTACAAGTGATGTTCCAGGCCCTATTATTTCTAAGCTAATCTATACAATCAATGCAGTACAGCATTTGCAATGTTTATCATGCTAAATAAAATTTAATTATTGTTGGAGGGACAAAAGTGGAATATGGCAGAATCGGATATATAGCTACAAACAGTTATGGAAAATAGATATGAATCAAAATAATGAAATCAAGTAAATAAGTCCTTTTGGGAAGTGGATTTGATAATTAAAAGTAACACACCAGGGCGCCTAATAACGTTTAAAATCGTTGCACATATTTCCAGCGGTGACATTTAGATCAGAAACATCGACTCTAATAAAGAAAATGGAACAACATCTGAAATGTGTTTGCTAGGGAAGCGTGGACAAATTCGTGTCGTGAATCACAACCGACTGCCATTCACCGGACAACAAACACGAATCGGAGGCACGACATTGTTCTTATAAAAAAAATAAGTGTCTTTTTAGGAAGGACACATTGCCAGAAGCGATAATGCTTGATGGATGGCACCGGTGATGGAACCTCAGCCAGAGGAGAGAATGCGCCCACGAGGGTGACCTCTACACTGACGGAACGATGAGATGAGATCAGTTCGTGTGCAGGAGTGAGATGGATTGTGGGATCGCGTGACTGTGAGGGATGGTGACAACGTGGAGAGGCCTTCATCCAACAGGGGGTAGACAATGGCTGAGGATAATCATGCATCATGGATGACATCGTCTGAATTCGACTTTGTTGACCAATGCGCAACACGTGCAGGCTTCTATAACATTCACATTGAATCAGTCATAGCATGTGTGCATGCCACTGTGTAGCGCTTGTGGCTATTGTGATCCAGACACTAGTTCGACAATGTTTCCAACAATTATGATGCTGAAAAGACTTTTATAGAATTCAGGGGGACATCGTTTTGTATTGCCACTCGTTATTCAACTGTGATTAGATACTCAAGCAGCCAATGCTGGTTTCAGTCTCCAAGGCTACTAATGCACTTGGTGACAGAGCAGTTATTATGTTGCTTCAAAAGCTACATTATATAATCCTGCTGAAGTTCAAATGACACCATTTCATTCAATGATTCCGGCTTTGTATTGCAAAGTAATAATTCGGTGTCTTAGATGATTGAAAAAACCCCACTTTGTTTTGCAACGCCTCTTCCTTTCAGCGACTGAATTCTGCAGCGAATGTAACTTTCACGCCGCATTAAATAACATCCCCCCCCCCGCACAAGTCACGTCGACCCTCTGCACCCATCCCAAAACCGCCGCGTGGTAAAAATTAATGAATCTCCTTGCACATCCCCCCCCCCCCTCAACCCCGCTTCTCGTTTCCCTTCACCCCCGCTGTAGGAGACGTGGTACTTTGAGGGCAGCCCCCTCCACGACCAGGTGGTGATGAGCGGAGTGAAATGCGTGGGCTCCGAGATGTCACTGCAGCACTGCCGCCACCATGGCGCCGACATCGCCTGCCGGAAGGGCGGCGCCAGGAACGCGGCCGGCATCATCTGCTCAGAGAGTAAATGAATGGCTCGCACGCTCACACCCGGGCGGGCTCCCCCTCTCTCTCTCTCTTTGCCGACACTTTTGCGAGTGAAGCGCACGCGGTTCCTCTCTTAGGGGTCGTTACTCCGCCTCTATGCAATGGAGCGCCCTCGACGATGTCAACTCCCGCGTTGTCTTGCTGCGAGGATAACGAGGCACATTCGCACATTCGTCGTCGTCGCCGTCATCAATGTCATCGTCATCATTGTCATCATCGTCATCATCATTGTCGTCGTCATCATTGTCATCATTATCATCGTAATCAT